>CAMOHE010051525.1:0-88971 GCA_946598075.1 Artocarpus hirsutus
AATTATCCTCCAAATAACGTCCTATTTCTACTAGAGGAATGTAAATCACAAACAATGAATTGCATATGTACGTGATGAGAAAAGGCGATACGCCGGCATCAACGACGGACTGTACCACAAAACTGGCAGCTATCCAAATAGCTGCAACAGCAAATATATACATCAAACCCAAACCCCATCTCCAAACTTTACTGTCCATGTCTTTCCAACGCCAATTCAAAACCCAAACTTTATCCAAACCTTGCTCAGATAAATCACCAAGACCCCAAATTCAGAAATTTCTACGAAAGAATTCGAATTCCCCTGTTACAATTCAGGCCAAATCTACAAAAAAATAAAGCAAAAAAAAGGGCAAAATCAATGAGAATGGTCAATGCCCAGAATCCAAAATCTTTACTATATTTGATTAAACTAAACTTGAGTACCGACAAATCAAAGATTGAATCAGATGAAGTTCGAGACAATCTGAGACGACACGAGGAAAACGCAGCCAAAGTTTATGAATGGAAACAAATAAAGCATATACACACACACACATATATATATATATATATATATATATAGGCAAGTGTAACACGTATCTGGGAAGGCGAAACCTACTCGGATTCGGAGAGTCTCGTTTGTGTTGTGGAAAGTTTCCACTTCTCATAAACGAAAAAGAAAGAGAATTTCCCTATGCCGGAATTCCTTCTTCGTCGTCTTCTTTTTTTTTTTTGTTTTTTTTCAGAACACGCTCGTAATTCCTAGCCGTTGATCCCTGAACAGAGCACGCCGATTCAAGCAAATTTAACCCATCATAATTGCTCCTATTATTTATTCCTGAGAAATTCAATTCGCACCCAAAATATTTTTGAAGGCACGTGAAACTAAAAAAAATAATATTATATTTAAAATTTAAAATTATGTTTTTAATATTAGAATATATTATGTTTTTAAAATACACCCCAACAAAACCAATTCCCTCCCATACTTTTCATGACGTAGTTTTTTTTTTTCTTTTTTCTTAACTGTCAAAATTCACAGTTTAAATTTATCTTGATCGCCTCTATGACTCTCTCTCTCTCTCTCTCTCTCTCTCTCTCTCTCTCTCTCTTTTTTTTTTTCCTTTTAAGTTTTTCTTTTTGATTTGGTAAACCAACATAAAGTATTCAAACTTGACGTTTTCAGCCAATTAAAAAAAATACCCACTAAAATGTTTACGGTTGCGAGTAAGTAAAAGTTCAACTAGAAAATGCTTAGATAGCTTTCAGCCACTTTGCTGTCTCTCTTAAAGTTTTCATACATAAACCTTAAACCTAGTATTTCTATTGAAAAGTCTGGGAGCTACAAATTCGTTAATTTAATCCTTAAAATTCAATCAATAGTTAAACTATCCTTCAATCGGCAAAGTTTCCTTATTAAAATTATGGGAGGGGATTTGGTTTTGTTGGGGTATACTATAAGGGTATTTTAAGAATATAGTATATTTTAATATTAAAAAATGTACTTTTAAATTTTAAATATAATATTTTTTAGTTTGAGGTGTTTTTAGAAATATTTGAGGTGTGAATACAATTATATAATTTTAATTTTTTAATATACAGTTGAAATATAACTTTACTAAGAGAATAAATTTGAAATATAATTTTTGGAAAAATATTTTAAAAATAACAAAATTGTATAGAAATTATTTTAATTATATTCACGATTTATACCATGCAATTACATTGTAAGTATATTGATTATTTATTTTGATTTTCGCTATTTATAAACCAATTTGAATTTTTTGTTGTATTTAAACATGACTAATGTACATTTTGCTATATGTTTAATTTTTTTTTCTGTTTGTTTATCGTTTGACTAAAGCAATTTTATGCTTTGTATAAAAGAGTAGTTTCAACAATATAATTTAAACTATAACAGTATAAAGCTCTTATATGCTACAGTTTAAAACTAAAATTTGTTACTATATAAAGCTTTCACATGCTATAGTATATAGTTTTAACTACTCTTGTAAACACCGTATTAGTTGTACTCTAATTCGGATAGACAAAAACATCTTTGTCCCCCGAGAAAAGAAAAAATATTCAAGGCAATTTTATCTTGAAAATAAAGCAACTGATATCATTAAGTGTGTTAAGCAAATGACAATAACTCATGCATGTAAAGAAGTTTGTTGAGCCCAATGTTTGTTAAATATATTATTCTAAAAAAAATTTGTTAAATATATACGAGGACAAGATGTTCAAATACCATCAATTACAAGTAATTAAATTAAGTGGTATACTATTTTTTTATTACTATTATTATGTAATACCACTCTTTTTTATTAAGTGTTATGTTTTAAACGTTCTCTTAGGAATGATGAGATTAAAAAAATACCACAAAAGTAAGGGTCAAAATATAATTTTTATGTGACTAAAATATTTTTTATAATTATATTTTTAGCTCTCTACTTTTAAAAAATTACAATTTGATCTAAAATTAAAATTTTTTTTTGCAAAAGGCTCCTATCTTAATAACACAATACCAAATATGTGATTAGATTAACTAAAATTTTATCCTATCAATTCCAATATAATCCAATCTGATCATTTAAAACTATGTTATCCAATATTATCCTATTTAATGCACCAAACAGATCCAGGTCCATTATGACTCAATTCTTGAAGAGCTTGCCCATGCTCTAGTCTTGTTACAAGAACTAGCTTCGTGACAAATGGTAGAAAAGCTTGGCAAAAATTTTGATACTATATTAGGGAAGCAAAAATATACAGCTTTAATATGTATCTCATATAATACTATTAATTTGCTCACCATTCAATAACTTTATCTTGCGCGCTTGAGAACAATGAAATTAACGAACATCCTTGAAGAAATCATTAGCTGGTAAATATCGTTTTAAAAATAAAACACAATGAACTTTTATGGCATAAATGTACATCATGATACATATATGAATGCAAACAAGTTTGATTTACAAGGAAGAAGCACTTCCAAATCGTGATTTGGTGTTGTGTCTTGAAGTGGAGCCCCATTCTATGGCTTCCGCCACGGCTCTTTGGCGTTCGCGTGACATGAGTTCTTCGTCCTGAGATCTGCCATGACTGGCATCATGCGCTGATGGAGAAGAGGAAGAAGAGACACGAGGTGTGGTGCTGTTGTCAGTGTCGGGACCGGTCCCCAGGAAGCTAAGAGCGGTGACAACATCGCTGATGAAAGGGCGAACTGAGGGTTCCTCGTTGAGGCACATGGCCGCAACTGCAACGGCTTGATGCAGCCCTCTTATTGGGAAATCTCCTTGGAGATGTGGATCTGCCAGTTGCGCGTACTTTTGAGGGTCTTTGAACGCAGGGCTTGCCTAAAAAATATATATATATATATATAAATATGTGATCAACCCGGCCAGCTCAGTCGAGCTAAGTTGGTTTAAATTTAACTGTTTAGAAACGTAATTCGAACTAAAACATTTTAGTACAAACTGATTTTGTTATGATGTTTTTTCTTACAAAATTTAAAATGCTTAATTACTCAATCAGGCATATATATATATAAAATATATAGGAACCTAAAGCCACCCAAGGCAACAATGTTACGTAGCATAATGAGAATTTTTTATGCTATATACCATAGCACTATATATAAACGAAACTGTAGGACCCATTTTATGCGACATGTATATATAAAATAATGCTATAAGGCATTAATATTATTTAACACCATATATTAATAGAAATGCAATACTAATTAGTAGGGCTCACTCTTTATTAGTTGCAGTACTCAACACCACTTATGCCTTATTGCCTCTAAACATTTTGCACTGTACTTGTTTTTTTTTTTAGTTGTAAAGGGTGTCTGTTAACTTTAAGAGATTTATGCTAGTTGCAAACACTTATTTTGTCAGGCAACATTGTCATTGTTTTGACTTGGTTGGTTGATTTATTTGTTGAATTATGCAAGATGTGCAATAAAGACATAAAACTTGGGAAGTGGAATTTACCCAAGAAACTAGGTTTTGCGCTGTGGCTGGTCTAGTGGTGTCAATGGCTCTCCTTCCAGTGATGAGCTCTAACAAAACGACTCCAAAACTGTACACATCTGACTTAACAGTGAGCTGCCCAGTTCTTTGGTACTCGGGGGCACAATAACCATAAGTGCCCATTACTCTTGAAGACACATGTGTCTTGTCTCCCACAGGTCCAAGCTTTGCTAGCCCAAAATCTGAGAGTTTAGCATTGAAATTCTTGTCCAACAAAATGTTTGATGATTTTAAGTCACGGTAGATTACAGGGGGATTGGCCTTGTCATGTAAATACTCCAGACCCTTGGCTGCCCCCAATGCTATTCTCATTCTTTTGTACCAATCTAATGGTCTTTGTCCTGGTGCCAAATCTGAAACTCAATAGTACAGTGTATCAAAATTCCAGACCACAAAATAGTCTTCTTGATAAGAACTACATTTTATTTTTGGAATTTTCAAGTGGGAACCCCATTGATGATGCATGTTTTGAAACTGTTAGATATGGTCAAAATCATCTTTTTTTGCAAATGTAACGGCTGAAAAGCGAATACCCACTAGTGAGTCTTTTTTTTTGTTCTCACAAGAGATATAACCTCGTTAAAAAAATTCCTTTAGAAGAGTTTGAGGGTGAGAAAAGTACTAGTACCTAGTAAATGGTCTTCTAGAGACCCCAATGGCATGTACTCGTAAACCAAAAGTCTCTGTTCTCCATCAGCACAATACCCAATAAGGTTTACTAAATTTTGGTGGTGTAAGAGGCTCAACATTAGTACCTCCACGAGAAACTCTCTGTTTCCTTGTAATCCATTCCTGTCCAGTTGCTTCACTGCTACAACCTGGACTAGTTAAGTGTGCCCTTGTATCACTAGCTAAGCAATACTTAAGGCCTTCAACACAATTGGGTGAAAGCTAATACTGTTATACTAAGAGTCTAGACAAAGTGCCATTGTGCCATTTTTTTATCCTTTTGTACCTGGCCAGTTTTGTCAAGCCGCCCTCTGTAAACTCTTCCAAATCCGCCCTCACCAACCAAGCACTCTTGGCGGAAATTCTTCGTCGCGGTCGCCAATTCGCGGAAACTAAACGTTTGTGCAGCAATGTTGTTGTTCCCAACTGCTTCCTTATTGGTAGCTTTAATATTGTTGTTGTTTGTGGTTTGATCAACTTTTGGTGCTGATTTTGGCGTTAGATTTTCTGTACAATTCAGCACAAACAAACATAAAAAAAACTACTAAATTAAATTTCCTTAAGAAAAAATCATGAAATTTGAGTAAAAAGGTGATATTTTTAACAATGTTGGTTTTTTTTGGCCGACACCAATGGTGGAGCCAGAAAATTTTTTCTGTGAGACGTAAATTTAATCAAAGTTTTTAACTAAAATACATTATTTACTATTTTAATGCAGTTTAATTAAATTTTTAAAATTTACAATTCATAGAATTGTAGATTCATGTGATGTTGTGGTTGAGTTGTTATTTATTTAGTATCTTAAAATTGAAATATAAGAGGTTATTTGAAAACTTTAGTTTAAACCAAAATTTTTGATTGAAACTAAGGTTATTATATTGTTTTTTTGCTTACAAAATTTGAATTCCAATGGTTTAAGTTAAGGTTTGTAAGTGCCCTAAAAATTTAAAAGAAAAAATTATAGAGCAAAATTGAAACTTGTTTAAAAATTATATTATAAATATTGTAAACAGGAAGTTTTAGTGAGGCAAAATAAGTAGAAAAGAGCAAAAAAATAATAATAATATTGGGCTCATTAAATAAAGACACCATCTGAGCCCATTTTTCCTTAAACAAGGTCTCGAGTTCGAGTCTTGTGTATGGAGAAACAGGTGTTGAGAGAACTTCCCCTATATGGGTCTGACCCGGTTCGAATCCGGATTAGTCGGGTTTACTCCCGCTAGAGTTGAGGGACCCTTTATGTGGGTTCGTGCCTCTATGTGGTGGGTCTGGATACCGGATGGTTCACCAAAAAAAAAAAAGACACCATATGAGCGAAACCGGGCCAAACATGGCCCCATCATTCGTTGATATTTGAAAAGACACATGTAATATTGAGTATGTGGATTGCTAGACTGGAACTTAATTATTGCTTTTTTAGGAGATTTTGTTTGGTAGTGTTTTTAAAATAAGTGAAAATAATTTTGTTTTGAAATATAAGAATTTTTTAAGACTTATACTGAGAATGTTTTTAAAATTTTTACCTTAAAAACTATGTAAAAATATTTTAAAAAATTCTGAAAATGATACCAAACGAGACGGCAAACCTTTTCTTGTTTACAGTGAAATTCTATATCAACTAAAAGCAACGCAATCCTTATACGAAGCATAAACCACTATATAAATTTTGTGTGTGTTTTCTTGTCTTTCTTTATTTGGTTACCCTCGGTGGTAAGGATTAGGGCTTTAATGTATTGCTATGATCGTTTTTTTTTATACAATGCTAGATGTTCCCATAATTTGAACTTGAAATCTCTTAAAATACATCTCATCCTTTCCAATTGGGCTAGCACTAGTTGACATGACATTAGGTATGTGAATTTTGGACCCTCAAATTATTTTAAGGAATATCATGATAAAATCTAACTGGTTAAAAATAATTACCTCAATCTTGGCAATGTGAGTGAATTTACCTGGATGATGATGGTGGTGGTGGTGTCGCTGTTGGGGTGCAATGTTAGCTTCATTACGTAGAACAGAGCCGAGCGTCTGTCCCGTTCTCCTTCCACTGCGTGATCTCTTAACTGATCTCTTTGGGTTGGAAGGTTGAAAACACGAAAAGCAGCTCATTTCTTGTATGCTTTTCTTATCACGCTTCAAAGAATCTTGCTAAGTATTTACTACATCCCTTCAAATCTTGTAGATTTTTCCACCCTTTTCTCTGAGAGCCAAAAGTTTGGCTCACAAAAAATGAATATGGAATCATAATTCTTGAGGAGACATTAATTTGTTCATATAATGATCAAATAAATTTCTAGCAATAACACATTGGTGAAACAATAATTAGGCAAAAAATGAAAATGAAGGATTTTATTTGATTTTCCGAAAATTAGGCCGGATTTTTAACAAGCCTAGCAACGGCGTCTCAAAGGTAAGGCCATTAAGGCGACTGCCAAAGGTTCCCCTTAAGTCAAGGCCCCTTACCTCTTATTATTAGGATCACTAATTAATCATCTTTATACCTAAAAGTTCCTTTGTTAGTTAGAAACTCTTAACTAATTACATGTCCACCTCAAAATATTAAACAAATTAATTAGTTTTTTTCTACAAAAAAAAAGAAAAAAATGTACCCTATTTCTCAGGACTTGGTTTAATATCGTAAAACTTAGAATGACCACATGTAACACATTGTAATATTGTATTTTGTAAAATAAGTTGTTTGAAGCTTTGAAATGCCGTGTTCGAAGAAGAAAAACTTTGAAATGCCTATTTAGTTTTTCTGAAAAAATTATTTTACTTAAAAAAAGTTTATTTTCAATGGAGATTTCATCGATAGGGTTTTATTTTTGACCGTTAGATCTAGTCAAAATCATTTTCTTTCTTGTAGATTCTAGTCATCTGAAAGTTGAAAAATATATTGATATCGATAGGTTATTTTCTTAATATCCATCGAAGAAATTTTCTATAAAAAAAAAAAAAAAAAATCTTCCAAAAACAAATCCTCTTAATTGTGAACTGGAGTCTCCCCACAGGAAGGTCTTGTAACGGTTCAAGCAGAGATCACTGAGAAAAGCCTTGGGGACATGGTATCAAAATTGATTCTTCTTTGCCAACTTGGTCACATTGTTATCACAGTCATTTTTACAGAATTTTCATAAACTACGACCTGATAATGTCATGTGACTGAATCATTAAGATGGAGTTATGTCTAAATTTCTCTTTATCACAGCTAAACAATTCCCCAATTAAATTGCAAAATATAGATTTTTTATGATATTTTATTGACGTAAAATAATTAAAATAATAAAACAGTAAAATTATTATTTCATTTTCTTACATAATAATTATTTAATTCTATCATAATCATTTTTATTTAATTGAAACCATCATTTAAATATTTATTTCCACTTAATTTAAATAACTATCTGATTAGCTTTGGACCATGAGCTTATTGAAGTAAAAATAAGGTAATAAAGAGAAGATAAGATAAATTTGGATGAGAAACCGAAAAGCCTTTCCACTTATTTAGCTCAGGAAAGGTCATTCCATTGTTTGCTGAAACTTTAGACTATACTTTAGTTAATAAAGACACATGATGTTTGACAAGTTCAGTTTTAATTTATTAGTTTCAACTTAAACAATATAAAGCTATTATATGTTACAATATAAACAAAAAATATGCTATAGTGTAAAACTTTCATATACTACGGTACTTTCAATTCTAACCTACTACTCAAACTTCCTAATTGATCAAACAATAGAACAAGAAGTTGTTGTATTTTTAACCCAATAATAATAACAAGCGAACAGACAAACATAAATAATATATATATGTGTATATATATATTTGACTTAGACAAAGGTTAGGGATTCGAAATTATCTACCTACATTTCTTTTTTATCAAGTTATATGACAAAAATTTGCTAATTATTTTGTAATTTTCTCTACAAATACCAAAAAAAAAAAAAAAAAAAGCGGGAATTAAGATTTCTATTATTAACCTTTCGAATTTCAAATCTACATTTAAAATTAAAATAGGTATATATATAGCAACTTAAATAAATAATTATATCTAATATACAATTTATTAATTTTGCGCAAGCAATCTAATTAATGAAGACTAATCCACTTGCCACATTGCATATAGTTCTATATGAATGGACATAAAGACAGGAACATTAGCTAAATAAAACGAAATCAACATTATAGAGCATTGGTGTTGAACACCATGCACAAATATAACATAGGTTCCATAGCATGAGATCCACAATAGGGCTCTCTTTCTACAGTGCATAACAACAGTGTACCTTCAAGCATTTTTTAATTGAGGAAACATACAAACAACAACACTATATTAATGTTACTACCATGACAAATTAACGTAGTTAAAACTGCAAATAAGAACGAAAAATACTCTAACATATGTGAGAACACGGTTGAAAAATTAGTTCAAATTGTAATTGTGGTTCTAATGACGTTCCTAAACACCTTTTTAAGTATAATTTAAGAAGCGTTGACCGAGATCTTGGCACCCCCATCGCAGTGGCCAGGGATGCTGCAGATGAAGTAGTTTGGTCCCTTTGACAGTTTGACTCGGTCTCTCCCGCTACTATATGTCTGAGCATTAGAAGAAGACGTGCAACTTTTGTAGTCCTTCGCATTCACCACCACCACGTTATGGAGCGATGCGTCGTAGTTAAAAACTGTTACCAAAATTGGAAAAACAAAAAAAAAAAAAAAGAAAAAAAGAAAAAAGAAAAAACTAGATGAATAAGTACTCATTCAGAAAACAACAACAATATACGGACCAAGCACAACCCATGAGCCGTTGCATGGTAAGGATGTCTTCCATTCTCCTTGTCTGAGAATATTCTTCAAATTTAAATTTTAACAACTCTAATATAGAAGGTCTTTTTTGATCGGTCAATAGGCTATAAGGCGTCAAATCAATGGCAGTTTGCTTTAAACCATGCTCTTTTTTAAGTTAATTTGGGTGAGGTCTTTTTTTTCCAGACCAGTGAGGTCAAGATTTTTTCTATAAGCGATAGAAATAGAGAGGAGATGTAATCAATAATTTTTTATTATAAAAAAAAAAACTTCCACCAGAAGGACCAAGCAGAATTACACAATATCCTGGAACGACATTGTGAATCATATGAAAATAAATACAAGCCATAGGACAATTTTAAGTTTAGCAGTAGTTCATTAGTATCATTACCAAGTATATCGCCCGCTTTGAAATTCTTCCCATTTGTCCAACTCTCAACTTTAAAGGTCCAGCCAGAGCTATCACCGACAATGTGAATGGCGTTTTTGGCAGTCACAGGCATTGGAAGAAAGACATACAAAACTAGAATGGTGGCTAGTTATTCTTTGAGGCCGGCATTGCATTTTCCCTGCTGCTGAGACATTATTGTTGTAGGAAGGACAATGGTCTAAGGATAATACCATTGAGTGCTATGAATAGATGGATAGATAGAAAGATAGATACACTTTTTTGTTTATTTAGAAGCTCTCCTTTTTTTTTCTTTTTTTTCTTTTTTTTCAATATACCCTTTTCAATTCTAAAGGGTCTTCTTTCTTTTGGAACTAGGTTTTTTTCACTTTTTACGTGGTTGGTGGTATTATTACCCACAATTGCCAAAAGAAGAATACGTGTTGTGGTATAATCATAGCTTCACATGTACTAATGACATTCCTTGTTTCATGGGGTTTTATCACAATGAACGGCTGCAAATCAATTATCAGGCAAAAGTTGTTGGAGAACCGGTGGATTGAGAAGTTTGTGTAGCACTCGACGGTAAAGATTGCTTGTGGGTTTTTGTTTTCGTTTTTGTTTTTGTTTTTTTTTTTTTTTTCAAGATCGTCCAGTGACTGAAAGAATTGCAATCATCATTTTCCAAATAGAAAAGAACGAAAGTGAAATAGATAAAGAAAAGCAGGAATCTGTGACGTACCCCATTACAGTTTTTTGGGGGGTAAAAGTTGGTTTTACTTTTGCTTTTTAGGAAAGCTAATAATGTATGCAATTTACTTTGAATGATAATGCATCCCAAAAGTGTTTCCTATTCACGGGTCATGGGGATAATAAGCATATTTCTTTAATCGACTATTCGCATTGTGTAAAGGAATTCATGAAGATGAGCTAATTGGGATATTTATATTTTGGTTACTGAGAGAGTTAAAGAGTTGTTTCCTTTTTCTCTCCATAGGGATCAACAGGACACAGCTTAAATTGTGAAGTTTAGATCTACTGTCATATATATGTTTTTTTTGTTTCGTTGACTACCTCGAGTATTATTTTTGACAATTCATTTAATTGCTTAAATACTTTTTACATTTAGTATTTATTGTGATCAAAACTTTTAAATTTAGATGATGCGACAAAGTAATATTATAACGCCAATCAATGTGATCGGAAATTCAGAATGAACTTGAACCACGTATAGAGACGTAGACAAACTTCAACATGCCTTATAGTTATATGCTTAAAATAGAAAACTTGCTCTTATTCTTTCGGTAAAAAGTGTCTCAGTCTTTACATTTTCCTTGTCATGTATAATTTTTAAAATTGAAAAGAATCAATCTAGCTTTAAACATGATTGATACAACATCTCAACGCAAACATAATTTATCACAAAATATAGAGTTGCACAACTGCAAGTCTGCAACCATCACGAATCAAGGGCTACATTAACCTCAATGGAGGATTCTGTTAAGATGATATCTCTAGAATTGTCAGCTTTTGGGTGATCAAAACTCTCCACTTTTATCCTCACATGAAGAGGTCTCATGAAAATCAGATCTCTCAAATCCGAATTTGCTTTTAACAAGAACTGAATGCAAGAATCTCTTTCAATCTTTCCACTCCTCCCTGAGTTCAAAATATCCACTATCCTTGCCGCATGTTTCTCTTGATTATCCTCTAATTTGTCAAGGTCTCTTCTTAATTTTAAGTACAATACTGTGTTTATAATAACCTGCATGACAACGAAAGCAGAGTTGTTCAACACTAGAAACGATAATTTGGCAACACATGAAAGCAAACAAAAATGAACTCATTACCTCACTATTTCCAGGACTCGTATTAACAGCAGTATTAATTTGAACTTTATCTTCTTGAAATGTTGTGTTTGAAGTTATATCATCATCCTCCTCCATAAATTCTGTTTCAGGAGTTGTAAAGACGAGATTATCCAGCTCATCGTACCATTTTTGGGCATGCCCAACCTGTGTGCACCAAGGGCTCCTTTCAGGTACTTGAAACACAATCTTAGAGATACACTTGAAAGAGGGACAACTATCCCATTGCAAAACCCTCCAGTCACGGTCTCTTTCTCTCTGTCTCTCTCTCTCTCACACACACACACAAACACACACACAAACGCACAAAGAAAGAGAAGTCAAAACCTTTTCTGAGGACCCTGCTACTTCTTCTATAGCTGCGACACCACGTGCCTGGCACCATATAGAGCCTTCTTTTAACTGTTCTACAAGTTGAGTATCCGCAGGGATGTTTACATTTAGCTGTATCTTAACTTTACCTGTGGCACATATGTAATAACTATTATCCAGGATCACGAAAGCAGATTAACAAATAACAAGGCTGAGAGACTTCACGGCAAGATGGTATTTATATTTCTAAACAAGAAGCGCCAAAACTGGGAACGGAAAAGTGGCAAGGAACTTGCAGATGATTGCTCAACTACACATATTTAGAGGCAAGAGCACTCATTCTCAGCAAGAAATTCCATCGAAAGATGAGATCATTCTAATGTGAGAATGTTGTTAAAGAACAAAGTTCTAGACGAGGAGGCCAGTAAATATGGCAAAGGTGGTAACACACTTCCAGTTTAGAGAAAATTAATGGCAGAATTAACACCTGGCAGCAAACTGAAACACTGAACATGATCAATCCGCAGCCCCTGAAGCCCATCAGCACTGTAAAATCAGACAAAAATTGGGGAAGTTAGTTCGGTGTACAGTAAATCAAATCCAAAGAGCGAAACTCCAGTCATGGAAAGAATAGCATAGCATCTATGACTCACAAGGAAAGGAGTCTAACCATATTTGCCTTCATAAAACATAGAAACCACTAAGGTACGAATTTTCAGTCAGGGAGGTCAGAATACAGTAAACAAGCTTACCCAGTATATGCTCTCTCCAAACGTGGTGACAACCAATAAGGCAATCCAAGGATCCCAAATTTTGAAAATTGCAAGTTCGAAGAGGCTTTAGACTCTTCACTTAGCTTCAAAACTCTCTGTCCAACTTCAAAAACATTTAAAAATAAGATGACACTATGACATAAACATCATACAAAAAATTTATATAAAGAGGCAGAAAGAAAAGAATGCACCACAAGTCAGTACCTATGTCACAAATAATCAACTGGTTGTGAAAGGTTGTCAGCGAAGATATGAGACCAGCATATGGGAGCTCATTTGGTGAACAGGCAGCATTAGCTTGCTGTTGCAGCCAATCATGTGGCAACCGTCTCAAGAGGGATACTTTCTCCATAATATGCTCTCCACATGTCTCCAAAATATTTGAAAAACCTTTTACAATTAAGTAATTTAGCATAAGACACTATTTCATTAAAAAATCATGTTAATTAAAAAAAAAGTGCAACAGGAGCAAAATAAGTTTCAAACCTTCGACAACTTCCTCAATCTCCCCTGTGGCCAAATTTATGATCCATAAAGTTTTAAAGCTGAAAAGATGAAAAATAAATAATTATTAGAAGAAAGTGCCTATTTAGTGAAACCATTTAAAGAGGTACTAGATAATCGCTGCATGATGAAGATTTTTAACTAGTGTTGTTACGTAATAATATCTCAAGGGAAAGAGCCTTCACAAGAAACACAATATGCCAATTTTTGGTTTGAGATTACTAAAAATAATGAATAATAAATTTTCCTTCCTAAGAACTTTCAACGAAAATATCTATATAAGTGTTCCTGTTCCTATAACACTGCACGAGGAGGAATGTACTTGCTTAACCAAAAAAATGGTAGCGTACATAATTATTTTTCCCTATAACTTTCAATGAAATAACATATCTTGGCATTCCTTTAAAATTGTAAAACAAGGACTTTCCTCATTTGACAAAATGAATTACTTATCCTTAAAAAAAGTAATAAAAAATAAAAACCCTTGGGGGTGGGGAGTTTAAACTCTACACTTTGTGGTAGAATCAAGCGTGGAAAGGCCATAAGCTATGCCTGCAGCCATATTATTTTGCCATTTCTGATGTAGAAGACTTAGTTTTTTACCTTCGGTTTATAACTAACAAATTATTATCAGCTGATTTTATCAGATGCCAAGGGAACATAAGTGATTGGATATCAGATTCTTCAGGCTTGGGATCAAATTCTTCAGGCTTGGTGTCAATATTGCTTCTCAAACCCAGCTTGTCCATGATCCGCGTCAAAAAACTCTTCTTATTAGTGTTGCGTGCTGGACAGAAAGTCTCTAGCACACGCCTTCCCATATCAGCTCTCCTGATAGCATGATTCTTAGTTGATAGACGTCCCACAAGAAAAAATGGTAAGTGATAGAATTATTTCAAGGTATGACACTCAGTGATGCATGTTATCTAGAAATAGAAAATTAATGCAGCAGTCGAAGTTAACAAACACCTCTAAATCAACAAAATACAAGCAATCCTCATCTTCATGATAAAATAAAGCTCCCGGGCGCATCAATTTGGCAGATTCAAATTCACCATCCTCAAAACCTGTGGAAGAACCAATCTGCAGACAAACAATGCAAGTACTGATCTAAGACTTCACAAGTTCTTTCATTAACTACACAGTAAAGAATACAAGGGATACTTGAACATCACTAAATATAAAATTGCAGCATGCTTGAATGAATTAGAAACAATACTCAAACGTACACAGTCCAGAATCTTCCCACTGCCACTAGATATGATGATCCGGTGATGATTGCTGTCAGAAATGAATAGACGATCCCCACTTTCATCTGCGGAAATGCATCCTGAAACAATGTACCAACAGATTGTGACCTTGAATCTTGCAAAACAGTTTCACATCATTTTGGGCAAATGCAGATTGCAGACATTATAACACGATGAGGCAGTGATGCACAGGAAGGCTCTACCTGGAAAGTTAAAGAGTAAGTTCCGCATAGAACATAAATTTGTTTCCTTGATGATCTCATCTCTCTTTGGATCAGTGGCAAACAAGTTATTAGGTGACCTAGCATTTCCATTGTGGTCGCTATGTAATTCCTCAACAGCTGCATGAGGGCACAATTAGAAAACAACATCGAACGTTGTGTATGCTTATATAATTCTATACATACATATGCATATTCTGACGAACACATTCAGGTCCACATCAAATCATTGACACAAAAGCAACAAAACTAACCATTTCAAAATAACAACAACAACAACAATAATAAACAGTACTCAACAACATAATATGCATAAAGTATACCTTTCTCAATAACTTCAAAATTTAGATCCTTCTCATGAAAAAATACAGGCTTCCTAAAATTTTTAAATAAAATGGAGCACGCCCCATTTGCCACCTGTAGAGAGAAAAGGAAATCAAAAGCAACTACATAGTACTGGGAAATCTGTTAATAAAGGAAAGCAGCAAGGTGACAAATTCACATGGTAATTTTACCGCAAAAGATTGATCCAACTACTTCTTTAACATGCATTAATGACAATAAAAAAACACGAGACAAATTAAATTAATATGTAGCATCTGTAACCTGTTTTACCAAATATCAAATTGCAATTTTTATCTTTTTTTCTTAATCCATTTCTTTTCTGACATCAACCGAAAAAAAAAGAAAAAAAATCCAATTTCATAATCGCAGCTTAGGAGCTGCCGTTTCAGAAATATGGACACAAAGAGAATAATATTCAACGTTAAACCAAAAATTAAATCTCACCTCGGAAAAGTTCTTGTTAGAGAACAAAATGGGAAATGTAATGTTTTCTTTCATTATTAATTGGATTAAGTTACTTCTGTCAGCAGCAGAACAAGCTAAACCGCCAGACTGAACACCCATAATGTGGAGCTGAGGAAATCTGCAAAAGCATATCCATAGGAACAATGAGAAGGAGGGGTACAACATTTCAAATGAAAGCTTAAAAAACTACTAAAACAGGGTACATCATTTCTCTACCTTTGCTGAAGTAACTTTACTTTTTCAAACAAATTGACAGTTTCACAGCTATTTGTTAAATAACTTCCCAAAAAATGACCAGCGAGAACCAAGAAGGCCCCATCCCTTTTAAACAAAACTTTTGTCCCCTCAAATCTGTTGAACCAACAATGATTAGGACCTGCATAATTCATGTGAGCACAAGTGGATTAAAAGGTTGCACATAGAACCTGGAATTACAGGTCCATGAAATCCCTCTTAAAAACAGTTGAAACATAATATGAGTATGTAATATGTATATTCATGAAATCCTTGTCTTCTTGCCTGTTATCCTGTTTTGCACTTTTTTTTTTCAATTTAATACAATTTTTCAGTTTCTTATATACATGTAAAAATAAGAATATATATCTCTATATATATATATGCTGACGAAACTAAATGAAATGATTTGAATACCTTCAGGTTGATCTAAAGTGGACTTAATGAAGGAACAAATATCAAACTCGAAGGTAGCCTTTTTTGATAATTTCGAAGCAGATGAGAACCTGAAAATGACTGTCTTTTAAAGGTTAGGAAACAAAGCAAAAAAAAAAAACAAAACAAAAACAAAAACAAAAAAACAGTAATCAGAAATTGGATTATAATTACCGATGAGAACGAAATTCGGTAGGTAAAATCCATGTGTTTGTTCTGTCCCACGCATTAGAGCGAGGAACTCTCGATAAAGCCCATAAATCAATAGCCGTTCTACCATTGTTGTAATCTTCAGCTGATCATAAACCATTTGAGATGAAACTATGAGCTTCAAATCCACGAAAAATTGAAGAGAAGAAGAAAAAAAGTTTGAAACTTTAGGAATTCGGTTTGAGAAGAATGACATACCTGAGAGAGTTCGAGCCAAAATTCTAGAAGTTTCCCCGAACCGGCGAAATCTCGAGGCCATTTTTTTTTTCCTTCAGAAAATGATTATGAGAGAAAATGCAACTCTTATTTGAGCCTTCTTCTTCGGATGAGTTCTGAGATTTTCCTTCCCGGCGTCGAATTGGACGGTGAGGAGTTGTCGCTGGGTTTAGTTGTTGGACTTGGGGTTTAGGGTTTTACACTTTGGGCCCATGGGAGCCCAAGTCATGTTACTGGGCTTTTGAGAATGAGTTCCCTTTTCCGGAGAAGTTGCTGCTCTGGGCCAACTCCTCAACTCCGTACTCCTTGGAGTAAAATAGGGAGAATAGGGAGATTGCCCGTATAACACCTCTTTTTTTTTTTTTATTAATGAGACAATTGGTCCAATTACGTTTATTGAATTAAAATATAACTCTAATTTATAAAAATTTTATAAATGTCTCATAATGATATCATTAAAATTATTTATATGTAATTATATAATATAATATGTAATATCATTAAGATAATTACTATATCATTAAGGACATTTTTAAGAAATTTTAAATATTGCGTTAGATTTTAATTTCATAACTATAATTTAGACACGTATTGTAATTTTTTCCCTTTTTTTTACTACCATTATTGTATTATATCACTTTGTTTCTTCCTTTAATTTATTCTGTTTCTTATAGCCAAAAAGATTAATATACCCTACGATAATACATGTTTGTCTAACCGTAACCCAAGATACTTATAATTAATTATGTCTTCATATTTTTTGAAAGTTGTATGTTTTAAACTTTTTTAAATATCAATTGAAAATTAATGCCACATAAGCGATATTTGTTAAAGTCCGAGGCATTTTTATACTGGAAAACTATAGTAAATAGGCAAAATTATAAAAATTTTTGGAAGTACATAACCTATTTACGAACTATTAGAAATAATAGGTTATCTGTATTATTATCTTCCTATTTTCCTATTTTACCTTTAGGTTTTAATTTTTGTCTCAGTTTCTTCCTCTCTCCACTCTCTCCACCTTTGTCCCATCTCTTGCATTTACTAGCCACTGTCAAGAAGCTCTGGACATCGAACAATCCAATCTATAGAGGAAACTCCGATCACCATAAAGAGAACAATCACCAACAAGAAGCTCGGACTTGGCTTTGTGACGATGGCACTGTTTGGGACTTATAGTGATCTTCGCTATCAGTCAACCTCGTGACATGTACAGAGAATTTTGGCAATTGTTGTGGCTCAACCACTCGGCGTGACAAGGGTGGCTGAGCAGCAGCGCCTCGGTTTTTGAGGAGAAAGAGAGGAGGTGGAGAGAGAGAAAGGGTGGTGATAGAGAATGGGTTAGGCTTTCTATTGTTAGGAAAGATAAACTTGGTTGGAGGTTATTTATGTAATTTTATTTGAGTGCAAGTTCGTATTAAAATATAATTGGACTATTTATTGAAGTTTTCTAAATCTTGATCTATTAATTTTTATTCTTTTATTGTTTTGGCCTATTCCTCTCATTCTCTTGCTTGTATTTGGAGAATGAGAATAATAACTTGTCACATGTCTTAAAATACTATTGAGGTTTTAGTCTTTCCTTATTCCTTCTACATTAACTTAAATGAACCTGATTACATGGGAATGATAGAAAAATAAGGAAGCATTTTTCTCACTTTTCTCAATAGAAAAATTTTGTTTTGCTCCCCAAAAACAAAGAATACACTTCGAATTTTGTCTCGCTAACCCACCAGGTGACCAAGCTAAGAACTTTTGGGATAGTTATTAAAAGGTATATTTACATTTTTATACCCTACATTTTCATATTATTAAAAAATTTATGCCATATATTTTGAACTATTATGCTTTTATTCTTTCATATTGCTCAACTATCTATTCTTACTTATGAAATTCTAGAAGAATAACTTTTTTTATTAATAGTGCATTACTTCTAATCCTGTAACCAAACAGAAATGATGATTTTTTATTGAGGATATTCTCAAAATTTCAAAGATCAAAATAGATAGTTAACTCAGAAATGATATGGATTAAGCATGAATTGATAAATCAGTGGTATAAAAGTTTAAGGTACAATTTTTGTAATAAGCTAATAAATGCAAGGTAATAATAAAATGTAAACATCCTTTTTAGCAATTTATAAAATATGTTTTCATCATTAAATCTTTTACAGATATTTTATTCCCAATTTCTCAAGTTTTTTTTTTCTTTCTTTCTGCTTCGACGTTTTTGCTTTGATTTTATCTTAAAATGAGATCATGTAGGCCGGACTCATCACTAGTTGTTTGAAGAACCATAAGTATATTATTTGTAGCGCAAAGTTAGTCGTCGTTTTTAAAGGAACCACACTTAGACTGACAGTATGTTTGATAGGAAGGAGGGATGAAGGAAAGGAGAAGAATGAAGGAAGAGGTCAAATCCATTGTTTAGTTAAAAGGAAAGAACAAGGCAAGAAAGAGGTGGAAAGATATAGCCTCCTAAATTAAAAGCAAATCATCAACTTTATGTTTCAAATACCATTTTACCTGATGAATAAATTATTAACAAATAATATAAATAGGCAATATATATAGTACTTAAACAAATAACTAATATATCTTTCTTTTTAACTTTTTATCTATCTAAACAAAAAAACATAAAAAAGTATTATAATTATCTTTGTCCTTATTACTCTATGTTCCTCTAACTATTTCATCTTTCATACTTTCCGTTCATGAAACAATGTGTGCTTTTAAAAGCAATAAATTATCCACAGAACAACCATCATTCATTCTGTTTGTTTTTATTCTTAAAATTTTTGAAAATATTTTTACACGTTTTGTGAGGTAAAAATTTTAAAAACTCTCAGTATATTTTTTAAAAAAATTTAATTTTTTAAAATAAAAATATTTTTATTTATTTTAAAAATAATACCAAATGACATATTATGTTTTAATTTTGTTGGGAAAAAAAAAAAGAAGAAAAAAACATCATTGTTTTACATAATCTACAGGTCAAAGAATAGAGTACGGTTTTTACTTTATTGATTTCTTCTTCCTTTTTTTTTAATCCCCTGTTTAATTTAAAATTATTTGTTTTTGGACTTTGTTGATTAGACAAGGACAACTGGACTAAACGCCGTAAAATTTGATGGAACGTGAAAGAACAAATTAATGTATTATACCATCCACTTTAGAGAAAAGCATTGCCTCAAATTATCAGATGCCCTTTTTTGGCCTTTGCTTCCTCCCCTCTATCTACTATTTTTCTTTGCCATATCAGGCTTAGCCGTTACTGATCTTTAGTGTCTTGAAATTCACTTTTTTTTAATTAATCTAGTTAAGAAAATTATCATAAAGAGAAAGCTGAGGTCATGCTTGCATGTATACATATAATTGTTCTTTTTGCCTTCTGTTAATTTCTTCCTATTATACACTTGTGCTTTTCAAGTTAGACATGTTCTCTCTCTCCCTCTCTCTCTCTAAATGAAACTAGTGTTGATGTTTGATTTTTCTTTTTTTTTTTTTAAGAATAAGTACTTAAAATTATTCTCCAGAAAAGATAAAAGAATAAGTGCTCATGCCAAAAAGAAAAACATATTTGCAGATATATATGCCAATTGCATACATATATGTATATATATTACATATACACATGGCTTGAAAGCTGCACAAGTCTCCTAATACATTGTAGATGAATCTGCGTTATATAGCTAACACAAAAGGATTCTTATACAACCTCATGAGATTAGAACCTTGTTACCCCTAAAAAAATAGGTTCTAATATAATAAATAAGACTAAATATACTATTTATTAAATTGGAGCCTATTATTTTAAGCCGAAGATTATGGAAATGATTTTTCCTAACACAAACTTCTTATACATACATATACGGCATGACTTTTCAATATATTAGTATTCGAAAAAAAAGAAAATGAAATTAGAAAAGACATCATTAAGCATATGATTGGTAGGTGTAGGTTATTCAAACAATAGGGAAATGATACTGTTATAATTATCAATTCATGGGGTCATGACTTTGTGCGGCTGTTAGCTAGGGTTGGGTATTCAGCTTTCTCGGATTATGTGTTTTGAGACGACAAAAGCAAAGTCCAAAGCAAAAGGGTGTCTGAGATATGATATAAAATAAAATTATTTCTCAGCAGCAGGGAAAAACAAAACCAGCTTTTCTTTCTTTCTAATACATATATATCACTATGTCTCAGATCTGACACCACTGGTTCTTTCCTGTGCCTCAGATTCCGTTTCAATCTGCCCACAATTCACCCCTTTGCCTTTTTTTTTTTAACTCATCATCCCATTCTAGTCCATAGAATGTAAAACAATCCCATGCAATACACCACACATCATATATATACATATAAATATACATATACATATGTTAATGAACACAACACATGATATGCTAGCTTATAGCCCTTATTTCCATTTTTTTTAATAAAACTAATGATTTAGGAGATGGAATTGATTCTAAAATGTTTGTTTAATCGGGTCAAAATATATGTTTCTACATATAGACCCACTATCTCAAGCTAGTCAAAATTTCCGAGCAAGACCTAAAGAAGTTCCACCCAAAAAAAAAAAAAGAATTCTTGTCATGTAGGATATACATGGAAAGAAAAGGCATACCATGTGTGTGTAATAATTAAAAAATCATAAATAAAATAGATATAAACATTTCTCTCAGCTTCCTCAGAATTAATGTACGACGAAAATTATAATATATAACACAAAACAACAATAATATATATATATATACACACACACACACACACACACCATAAACATCATCATCGTCTATATATGAAATAGACATAAATATAGAAAAATAGTGTCTCCTTGCTATACATTTCTATATTTACCCAAAAAAAAAAAGAAAGGGAAAAAAAATACAGTAATGCTAACATTGATGACGATAACCATAAATTTAAGGTAACAAACCTCTCGCAGAAGACAAAAGCAGTATTAATGGCGGACTCAGACCAAGACCCCACAAAGATCGATGACAAAACTTATTAACTTTGCCGTTACAAACCCCCCATATAGCTAGCTAGCTCATGATGATGACCTAGTTGGATATGGGATTTGGACCACTAGGAACTTCATGAGCTTCGGCTCCGAATTTCGTTCTTGTCGACGACGACGAACTCCACGAAGTATGCGATTTTTTGGCCTTGCTCGGGTTCAAATTTGTTGTAGACATGGCAGCCGTTGAGCCAGCGGAATCCAAGAGAAGCCTTCTTCTAGAGTGAAGAGTGGAGGGCATGTTGGAATTGAAATAATCAGAGTTTGTAGGGTTTGATGTTGGTCTTGTGGTACTACTGAGGAAAAAAAGGAAAATGAAAACTAGGGCAAGAAGAAGAAGAAAAGTGTTTGATTTTGCAATTTGGGCTTCAAAGATCGACGGCGGTGATGATGATGATGATGATGATGTTTTAGGCGCTGCCATGCAATTTTGAAGAAGAAACCACCCCCCAAGAGCCCACAAGGGTTCAATATCCATGAACCGGCACCAATGTTAGCTATAAAGATAAAAAGAGGGACAAAAGAGAAAGAGAAAGAAAGAGGGTTAGAGAGAGAGAGAGAGAGAAAGAGAGGAAGAGAAGCTTCAGAAAAAGTGAGTAATATTGGAAAGGAGATTTTAAAATTCGATGCACATTTGTGTCTGAGGAGAACCAAACTAGCTTTACCTTGGAAGTTTATACGAAAGGTGATGGTGAGGGCTACATGGAATTTACCAAAAAGACCTCACCTTGGAATTACTCATGAATCTTTCAAAAAAAAAAAACAAAAAAAAAACTTGTAATGACTTTGAATTCTCATTTTCATATGATTAAAATGCCCTTCTCATCGTTCGACACATATATAACATTTTGTGCTAATTTGTGTAAACGTTTTAGCAAGTAGAAATTATATCCATGACAAAAATGTGTAGAGATTCAATTACTTTGTTTTGCTCTTTGTTCACCTTAAATGGGTTTATATATATATATATATATATTATTCCATTTTGGACAGGAATGGATATTTGGGTTTGGCAAAGAAACATGGATAATTGGATATGTAAATAAGAGATTAAACAAGGGTAATATTGTAAGGTTTTGAAACACTAATGCCCCAATTAGTCAAATAAATGGACCATTATGTAAATCAAATAATAAAAGAATCTGGAAAGGTAAAGACAATGGCACCAGATAGAAAAGAAAGGAGGTGGTGGAAGGCGAGATAATGGCTTTTTCTTGTTTGGACGGTTGCTCAAGAAATCTTTCTTTGACTTAGAGAACAAAGGGTAATGAAAAAAAATTATATATATATATATATGTATATGTATGGATATGTATGTATATGTATATATATATATTTTGCTAAACAATATAATATGTGTATGTATATATATAAATATATATATATATATGTATGTATTGTTCTTTGATTAATTTTTCCTAGTGAGGGCTGTTTTATAGTCACGTTTATCGGCGCGTGAAACCCAACTCAAATTCTTTAGCATAGACAAAACATTAATTAATCTTGTCTTTAGTCAAATAATTGAAAAGGTTAAACGTTTTTACCCCATCAAAGGATCAAAAATTCAAAATTTCCCGAAGAAAAACAGTGTTCAAACAGTTATAGGATTTGATGTTGTTTGTTTCATTTTAATGTTTTATCTCTTTATTTGTAAAATCTGATTTGCCAGTTTAATGATTTATATAAATCTTTCCTTAGAAGAGCACACAAAGTTTTACGAGTCCTTCAATAGGTTTAACTAATTCTGAATTTATGTTTTTGTACAAAAATGAAGGGTCAAGAATTTAGAAAAATATCGAATTTTAAAGCAATAAAGTCAAATGATTAAAAATGGTTAAATATGATATTAATTATTTTTTATACATCGACAATTTGTATCGTTTTTATTTGCGGGTCTCAAAGTTTCCACTTGAAAGTATATGATTGATACTTGACACTCTCCAATTGTTTATTGTACATTTTTCTAGGTTATTAGCATTGTTGGTATCTAAAATATGAGCACAGAAACACTTTAGTCCCTAAAATTTTTAAATTTGGGATATTACTCCCGAGAATTTTTTTAGCAACTTTGGTCCTTAGTCATATGATTGATAATAGTAATTTTGTATAATTTAAGAAAGATGATCATGTGTCACTAAATAGCTTGAAAATATACATAAATGGTTACATTATATGTAAAATATCTTCCTGACTACTATTAAAACCCATTGAAAATCATAACAAGTTGCATCGGCTGTAATAATATATATATATATATATATATATATAGGTACGTAAGATTTTTAATTATTTATCTTTAATAAAATTTAGAACCCGTTCTTTAATTTTATTATCAGTGACCAAAAATGTTAAAACATTAAAGATTCAATAAGTAATATGATAAAATTTAAAGTTCTAGAACTAAATTGTCAAAATGTCCACGGTCTAAAGACCGATAACGTGAATAATCCTTTTAAACATGCTTAATTCTGGCCATGTGTGGATTAATGCACTCGAGTACATAATTTAGAAAATGCATTATTCATCAAGAAAACTAAAAATAATGTATGAACAAGCGCTTGAAAGGAGAGTGAGTCCAAGGCAATGAACGTATATAATATTTTGTGGATTTGGAAACAAAATTAGGAAAAAGGAGCACACGGAAAGCAAAGCATCGTATTCTCTCTATCACAAGCTGCACTCTAGCTCTTCTCTCTCTTCTCTCATGACTCATGCCATAGTAGAGAGAGAGTGAGAGAGGCCCAAAGACACGATTGTCTCCCATGATGGTGATGCATGGGTCCCCACTACCTCGGAAACATGTTCAAGAGAGGGATGGTACGTTAAGGTCATCTTTGTAATTTCACCCACCATGAGTTGTCTTCTCTTTTCAAAGATGGAAAGCTCCTGGTCATCAGCCAGATTTCATGCCTTATTGATCTTTTAATTTTTCTTCTACTTTTTCTTTCTTTTTTTTTTTTTTAAAAAAAAAGAATAATCTCCATACTGTAACAGTTCCCTTTTGCACCAACAACAATATTAATGATAGAAACATAGTTTTCTATATATGATCCGTGTCTATATGGCCCTATACGTGTATATATATATGTATGTATACATATATTTATTTCAAAAGAGTTGAGTAGTTTACTCAACCATGAAAGCAACAACACAGGCATGCATTTCCATTAATGATGATATTGTTTTTTTGCTAAGAAAAAAACAGAGAAGAGAACAGAAAATCTGTTTGTTTTTGTACTATTTGACAGAGAGTTATTGCATTATATATGAATGCATCATGTTTAATATGAATGGTTGTAGGAGTTGAAAGAAACCTCGTTTAAAAGATATAGAGGTTATAAAAAAGCTACTTTAAAATCGTAATATATCACCACCAATATCTATGTTGATTGGACTTTTTGATACAAACTTCCTACCCACCAACTAGCTTGTCAGATTGAAATCAAAATTTCTAGTGAATTATATAATAATTTGCAATATTTTCCGAATATTAGAAAAAATACAAAAAGAATAAAATTGAGTAACAAAAGTTTGCGAAGGACACTATCAGGCAAAAATAACGCCTTTTACGGTCGAGTCTCGTATTTTTAGTGCTCATTTGATCTTACAAATAAATATCGTCAAAATCACTCGAAAATAAAAATATATGCAGGGCAGATAGTTTTTTATACAAGTCATATGACTAAAAAATAATGTCCTATTGATAGTGCCTTTTTAATTAATCGGGTTCTAGAGAAGAAGTCTCTAAATAATGAGTCTATTATATATATGCTAGACGTTTAATATGATAAATTCTAAAGTACTTGTTATATATTGATAATCTGCCATCACAAAACAAAATATAAAAGAGAAAAAAAATCAACCAGCTATCCCTTATTAATTAATCTTTTCTAAAAAGCACTAAGAATATATATAAATTTCATTATCTGCCTTTCAGAAGAAACCAATAACATACTAAATTATTAACCCATGAAGCATGTGCTGCTGTTTGTATGCTTCCACAAGGATTGGGGCCAAAAGTCAATGGAGTGGACCTTGAAACTTTATAAAGATAAATAATACACACATATATATAAGAAGATGTTTGATAACCAAATGGCCGATAAATCAGGATTGATTTTTAAGTAAGCACCTCAAAGACAAGACAGGCTCTCTATATATCATGTATCTTTTCTTGGGTTAGGTAAGCGGTAAGAAATATAGCAGCAAACCCAAGACAACGTTATGTCTGAGCTCAATAATATTAATGTCAACTATTTGAGGTAAGCTCTCTCAACCATATATATCTTGCCCCCATTTTTCGGTTTATAATGAGGCTCTTTTTTCTAGTTTTGTGTTCAAACATATTACGTGCCACCTACTTATTTAATGGAATCATGCAACTACTGAGAAAATTACTACAGCTAGGGAAAAAAAGAATAATTAATGACTTGATTTGATCATTTGACTAGCTTTAATCAAGGATATTTCTAGGATAGAAAATAAATTATGTCAGGTGTTATATATATCTTTTGGGATGCGCTATAGTTATATATTCTTCCTTTTTCAGGGCCAGAAAGTCTTGTTATTCTAAAACTAAAGAAAACAGTTTTCTCCAGGCCGTACATAGATAGAGATCTAGAAAGAGAGAGAGAGAGAGGGGGAATACATGACAATATGGCGTCTTGAGTATATATTAGTGGAAGGATACATATTTTAAGACATCGGATGTGACAAGAGAAATCACTCATTGTAACGCAAGGAATATAGGCTGCATGGTTTTCATACTTCAGAACCTTTTTTTTTGTTGTCTAATTTTATCTTGATACTTCTTTAACTCTTTTATTCTTTTGTTTTTCTCCGCTAGTTAATAAATGGAAAAGAGAATTCCAATTTATGTTATTGTGGGAAGGGAATGTTTAAAGGATAGGAGCTTCTTGTTGTCAAACGAATCACTTTAAAAAGCATATAATAATTACCCTCATTCATCAATTTCATCATATTCGTTACCCACTTATTTATAACAAACATAGCCCAGTTCTCCGGAGCAATTGCTGCTCTTGTTTCTTTTTTTCTTTCCCCATAACTTTAAAGTTGTCTTGTTATCTTAGAATTTTCCTTTTAATTTTGTTCTTAATACAGCACTTATAGTTTTCTGAGCTTTCCATTGCACTAGTTGATCAGCACATACTTTGTAGTTTGGTTTTGATTGTTATTATTTGCAGAAATTCGGTGGTAGAGCATAATTAAAAAAAAAAATACCATACCCATAATAAAGTATAATTTTGAACGGCTGAATCTTCGTCAAAATTTTGTTAAATTATTTTAGTTTTCATGCGGATAAAATTTTGATTTTATTTAACGATTTAAATAAAAACCATTTTTTTTAATTTTTCGAGAACACGTACGGCAAACAAAAATAATAATCACAGAGAGGAAAAAAATGATCAGGTTATATTAGCTAGCTAGGTTGGGATATATAGTTGTGGGAGAGGTAGAGAAAACAAGTACTAGTTTTGTTTTTTTTTTTTCTCTTTTTTATAACTGTTTCTTATCTTAAAGTCTGTTTAGAAACATAATCAATTTTCTACCGTATTTTCTTTCATATAAATTAAATTGTCATATTGTTTTAGGTTGTTCAAAAATATATTTACGAACTGAGAGCTTTTAAAACAAACGCAGTTCCCTCATTACTTTCTTGCACCAAATTTCTTAGCTAGGTGTGTCCCACCCTACAACTTTCCCTTTCAGCGCTTCAGCGAAAAAACGTTTTTTTGGTTTAGCTGTACTCAACTATATACGATAAATTAGTTGTCTATGTAGGGCCATATATATAAATCAGAATGACAATGGCTCCATTCTTATGTGTCAGACCATGTAACCCTACCAACTATGTCTGGTGTCTCTCAACTTTGATATCAAGTAAGTTAGTTGTTTGTTTCCAATTTTGTACCCTTTGTGACCCAATTAGCCTTCGCCAGTAAGGCAAATACACTTTTTTGTTGAAGATATAACTAGCATGAAATTAAACAACATGAATAATTGAACCCAATAACCTTTGTGACCCAATTAGCCTTAGCCAGTAAGGCAAATCAACCTTTTTGTTGAAGATATAACTAGCATGAAATTAAACAATATGAATAATTGAACCCAATAATACAATAATGTGTTTATAAAATTCCATAAATTCTGGTCCTCTTTGTAATAGCCAAAAGTCTACAAAGACAGTAAAATTTTCTTACCTAGTTCGCCTATTTAATAGAAGATTTAGAAACATAGTTAAACATTGTAGCATATAAGAGCTTTATACCATAATAAATTTTTACTTTACACAATAATAATAAGAACTTTACACTATAATATTTGAAACTAATATCAAGAGCAGCTAGGTTGCCAAATGAAATCTCTAGGGAATAATATCAAGAGCAAGGAAAGTTATGGGCAATATGAGTATATTTGAGAATATAGCCAAGTTTGGGAAACGAGTTTGTTTGGATTCATTTATTGAGTGAAGGGATAGGTGTATTGCTTTTTAGACTGTACTGGTTCAAAATATTGATGCTCACACAAGATTGTCAGTAGTCAAGGAACGAACAGTATTTTTTAGTCAATTCTACTTTTAAGGCACAAGGCAAGAGAGAACTTCTATCCACCCATACGGCTCCTTCGGAAAATAGAATAATGTTGTCGCTAATGTTAGAGGCCTAGAGGCTAGAGGGGTTACGTGGACGGCCCTTTTATTCTTGGTTTTTCTTTATTTTCTTTCAGTTTAAAAAGACTGAGAATTTTGTGGCGGGGATATAAAGAAAGAGTTAATTATATAATTATATTTTTTAGTTTTAAATATTTTTTATTTTTTTATTGTTAAAATTTATAAAAGTATTTTTTAAATAAAAAAATTTGTTTTAATTCTATTTCTATAAATAAAAAAATTAGGCAAAAGGACATAATTATATTTAACCAGTTATGAAAAATATCTCATGGAAATAAAAACATAAAAACTCTTAAAACAAAACATCAAATTTTAAGAATTTTTTTTTTTAAGTTTTATGACTTTTTAAATGTTAAAATATTTTTTAAAAAATTTTCTCAAGAAGAAAAATATATTATAAAAATAAATTCAGTCTAATTTTTTTATCTTCATATTTTTTGTCCAAAAAGTTTGTAAAGGACAAAATTGAAACAAGTTTTTTAAATTTAAAAGATATCTTTGTAGTTTCTTAAAACAAAAAGATAAATTGAAAAATAATTAAAATTAAGAGGTATAGTTATGTAACTAACCCATAAATATATAAAAAAAAAATACCATAACTTAAAATTTCTTTGAATTCTCATTTCTTTCATAATGAATATGAATTTGATGTGATGTTCATATGTGTGTGTGTATATCTAATACACACGCATGTATATTTGTCATGGAGAGTCGCTTAATTTTCCAATCAAGAACCGAGAGTTGGTTAGAGTAACGGTCGAAGAGAGCTATATATATATATATGTATATATATACACACGACAAATTGAAAGTGTATGTTATTGTTAACTTTTATATATATATATATATCTTACTAGAAAATTCTCTAAAAAAGTAGGTAAACACTTCGGCAGGAAAAAAAATTACTGTCTGAATGTCTAAAAGTGATACCCTTTTGTTTTTGTTCGTTGAATCGCTAGCTTTGAGCTACACCCTCACCTTTTGAATTTGATTATTGGAGCTTCGTCTACTTTGAATTAATAATGTTCTTCCAATCAGGCAGACAACTATTAGTCAAATCCCTGTTTCTTACGATAACTTTTCTTGCATGAAAGGTATGTTGAGTGCATTGTTGCATGAGATTAAGATTCGTTTTGCAATATATATAATATACATATTGTATAATGGGTTGATTACATAATTGTATCTCTTCATTTTAACTTTTTCTTAATTTGTCTCTCTGTTCTTAGGAACTATAAAAGGTGTCTTTTAAATTTAAAAAACTTATTTCAATTCCATCTCAATGAATAAAAAATTGGGCAAAACAAAAGACTATCCTGAAATAGTTTTGAACAATATTTTGTCCATTAAAAACATTAAAAAATTCTAAAACAAAACATTAAATATCTAAAAGATCTTAACTTTTTAAATTTTAAAATTTTCTTTAAAAAATTTTCTTAAAAAACATATATTTTATAAACAAATTAGATTCAATTAAAGATATCTCTATCTTATCCTTATGCTTTTTTAGTTTAAAAAAAAATCTATAAAGGATAAAATTGAAACAAATTTTTAAAATTCAAATGATACAGTTAAAATTTCTAAAAGCAGAAAAACAAATTAAGAAATAATAAAAATTAGGAGGCATAGTTATATATTTAACCCATTATATAATTATCTATTACTATATTAGGTAAATTAATTTACTTATCTACGTTTTGGTCATCAGTAATCCATCACAAACCTTTTCAATTTTTATCTAGAAAAATATTAAAAAGAAACACAAACTCTGCATAATTAAGGATATACTTTATTGAAAAAATTAGGGATAATTACAAAAAGTATACCCCTTAATGTTGTTTATTTCACAATTTATCTTTTTATTTTAGAAAACTACAAAGGTGTCTTTCGGATTTGAAGAAATTGTTTCAATTCTATCCCTGAGCAAATAAAAGGATATATAATAATAACCTTATGTGGAATGTTGTGTTTGGATAATTAAACTCCAATTTTTTTTTTTTAAAAGTAGTTTTTGCTTTTAAAAATTCAAAAACATAGTTAAATATTATTTTTTTTGGAAGGACATAGTTTTAATGCTTTTTTTTTTCTTCCCAGCCAACCATCTTACTTTTTTCTCTTTCCGTCTCCCTTTGTCAAGACAAGCAGCCCCACCTCCCACCCTGTCCTCTCTCCATCAAATCTTCGACGATTGCCCTCACAACCTAACCCAGCTGCTCACCCTCACTAGTGAATCCTAACTATCCCAACCCCATTTTGTCGACTCCTGACCCATCTCCATCAAAGTTCCACCTCAGATTGCAGGAGCATTCTTGTCCACCATCGAACCCTAACCAATTGTCATCAATTGCAGCCTCATACCCAACGAAAACATAGTCAATGATCTCCAACTCGGACTGTTGTCGAAGTCGATCAGGCCTTAAACCCATCAGATTCCCAACAGAAGATCTCTAGCTCGGATCGTTGTCAATCGCGATGCCCATCTTGTTTTTTGCCACTGCCCTCTCATACCAACGACTCTCCCGACACTGTAACCCTCCCCCACTAAGTTTCTCCAGCGTTGCAACCTCACTGGAACCCACCCCTAAGACTTCTAATTTTTTATTAAAAAATGTTTAAATTTTATTTATAATTTGTATTATTGATTAGTATTATTTATGAGGGGGCATTTAGGTCAAAAAATTTAATTTTGCCTCTTTTTTTTTCGTTTATAATTGGTAGAGGGATGAAATTGAAACATTTTTTAAAATTTAAAGGACACTATTGTGGTTTCTTAAAAGATAAATTGTGAAAAGATTAAAACTAAGATGTACATTTCTACAATTAACGCAAAAAATTAGGGATATACTAATCTCAAGGCCCAATCCATAAAGAAGGAAAGTTTTGGTTGAAAATAAAGTCGGCAAGTTGGCCGCTAATAAAGTGATTTCACTGGATAAAAGTAGGTAATGATTATTAGTTTATTATAACTTCCTTATCATTTTAATATCATTAATCGTCCTAATGTCTTTTAGCATCTTATCTATGCACATCTGACAAGCATTATAGTATTACACATAAAAGACACTCACGCGCGCGTGTATATATATATATATATATGTATATATATCTACTGCGCAAACGTATGTATCTTTTTACATATATTATGTTAGAAGTATCTTAATTTGTAAGAATATTTATCTTGCCTTTTGTTTTAGATTAATTTAAAAATTATGCTTATTGTTATTTATCTTATTGAATGTATACTAAGGCCGGTAATTTCAAACATAGTATGATGACACGATAAAAAAACGACACGAGATAAACAAGTTTGGACCGCACGTTTATTAATTGTGCCATAAATGAGTTGGCACGAATAACACGAAAATAAACAGGCTGGATTCGTGCTAACACGCCTTAATACGTTTAATTAAACGGACAGTAAACGTGTTCATACGGCGCGACACGAACAGCCCATTTATAACGCATTTAAACTTAAAAATAAAAATATTTGAAATATTTATAATAGGTTACTATTAATTAGATATTAAGTAATAATAGATATAAAAGGACATTTAAAAAAATGTCATTTTTTTTTCTTTTAATCCATTGATAACTAGAGTTTTCTTGAACATAGCCTCCTACTTCATGAAATGACACTATAACTCAGTTTAGTCGAATATTATAATACCCCTTGAACTAATTATTAGTTTAAAATTGTATCTATCTTTTTTTAAAAAAAAATATTCATTGTGCAATTAAGTCTATGCCAAATTTCAGCATGCCACGTGTTTTTTTCTTTCTTTTTTTTCCCTCTGATCTATTAACTTAGCTTAGTAGAATACTGTAATAGTCCTCGAACTAATTATTAGCCTAAAATTTTCTTTCTTTTTTCTTTTTTAAATATTATAAGGTGTTTGGCTAGTAGTAAAAATTATTGGTGAAAATCGTTTTTATTGTAGCATGTGAGAGCTTTACACTATAACAAATTTTTTTTTACTGTAGTATGTGAGAGCTTTATACTGTTCATGACTGAGTTTGTAGTTCACCACTCTTAGTCAAACACCTTTTTAATCGTGCAGTTAAGTCTATGCTTTTTTTCTCTTCTTTTTTTTTTACTCTAATTTATTAACACAGTTTAGTAGAATATATAATACCCCTCCAACGAATTATTAGTTTAAAATTTTCTCGCTCTTTTTTCTTTTTTAAATATTAATCGTGCAATTAATTCTATGCTAAAATTCAGCTTGCCCACGTATTTTTTTTTCTTTTTTTCTCTAATCTATGTTATCCTTCTTTTAATTAATCGATGATATTGCACTGATGTTTTCAAAAGAGGGGTTTTAATTACTTAACTCATAACAGCATTAACACATTTATAGAATTAATTTTGAACTAATTGTTCGTGTATTTAAGATCTTGAAAAACTGCCTCTTAGGAACTCTTAGCAGAAAATCAATAAATCTAAACTCAAATCAATGTAAATTCAACATTTTCATGTCGCTATGTTTGGCAAAAGCAGTTAAAACTAATTTTTTGATTCAAAATACTGTAGCATGTAAAGTTTTATATTATTAAGAGTTTTACATTATTCTCTAACCAAAAATTTGGTTCTAACTATGCTTGCCAAACACCCTCTAAGTATACCGATTATAATAGAGTAAAATGCATTGTTGCATCCTGAACTATTCATTTTTTACATAATACATTCGAAACTTTTAATCTTGGCAAAATGAATCCTAAATTTTAAAATTATTGGCAACTGAATCTAATAGCTAACAAACGTTAAAAAGTATAAACAATTTTTATAAGAAAATCACATGTGAGTTTTTTTTAAGGGTAGAACTCATCATTTTAAGAAACGATTGAAGCTTAACACGTAAAAAAAAGTATTTAACAAAAATCAAGTAGCTATTGGATTTCAATTGCCAATGATTTCAAAATTAAGGATACATTGTGCCATGATTAAAAGTTCGTGGTACATTATGTAAAAAATAAATAGTTCAAGATGCAACAATACAATTTACTTATTATAATATGTTTGGCAATCTTTCAACTAAAAGTTTTGGTTTCTACAATACAAAGTTTCATATGTTACAATGTTGTGAGTTATAGTGTAAAAGTCCCAGATGCTACAACATTTTTTACTAAGATTGATTCAAATTGCATATTTCCAAACAACATTTTAATATTAAGGTTTAAAATTTAAAATTTGAATTCTTTTATTTTCAAGTTCAAAGGATACATACATATAAAACAAATTAAAATAAAATACCAATTTAATTTAATTATTTTAAAGTTACAAAATCACTTATAATTGCTTATATAGGAGTTAAATCCCTTTCCCCTTCACGTTCACGGCTTCACCTCTTATTGTGGTTCTCTCTTTCTCTCTCGTTGCTCTTTCTCTTTCCTCTGTGTCTGGGTTCCTCTTCTCACACACAATCTCATCTTCCTAAGAGATTCATCGTCGCCTTCTCAATCCCCCAACTGTAGGTTGTTTCATCTCAATCTCAAACCCTAATCTATCTAATCCGATCATTCTCCTTCTCATTCGAGTAATTTTTTGTGTTCTTTACATTTTGTCTCAAGTGGTCACCCAGGTCCGAAGGCTTCCTCAGAATTTCCTTTGAAGTGTTCTCGTTGCGGTACATCTTATAATTCTTCTCTTTGTTTCTCAGCGTCCCTTTTATTATTATTATTATTATTATTATTATTATTATTATTATTATTATTATTATTATTATTTTGGGATTTCTCAAGCTATGGGGTATTTGTTTGGTCTTCAATTCTATGAGATTTATTTCTGGTTCTGAACCAATGCTATAGTAAATCAACCATACAGTAGAGCATATAGTAAATAAGTAACATAAATGCATAAGCGTACAGAAAGAAAGATACCGCTTAAGAGGAAACCCTAGAAAGAAAACCAATTATGCTCTATAGTAATGCAGAAATTGCAAGCTTCTGGATACAAATGTCTTTGCATGTCTTACGCCTATGTTCTGTTTAGCCTTTAAATGCCAAATATTTGGTCTTTAAGTATAAATGCCAAATGACATGGACGTATTTGATGGAATTCTATTCAACCCAGAGTTGCATAGAAAATATAACAAAAAATTTAAACATAGAAAATAAATTCATATGTTATCAAACAAGCATTAAGAGAGAGAGAGAGAGAGGAAAGACTAGAACAACTACAACAGCATATTAACCAAGCATTTGCAACAATTTTAGGTTTATTTATAATTTCTATGCAAACCGGTCTGAATTCTCATTTTGTTGATTTATCTTGTGTGTTTTTTTGCTTTGTTTCTTTTATCTATTGTGTACATCTGAGAACCAAAGTTACTTCTTTTTAAGAAAAAAATAAATTAATAATTATTACGGAATTGCAATTTTAGTTCTTGTGAAATTAAGTTCCATGCTAGTAATATGAAATCTCAACCATTTTTAAGCATTAATATAGCATTTATGTTTGTTTTTGGCTTTTATTGTGTGGCCTAGTGTTGTTTATGGAAAGTGACTGTGCCATTCATGTTATCCATTTTTAAAGCGTGTGGTAATAGTTAGATGATTTGTTAGGGTTGTACTTGTAAATTACTGCTTAGGATTTAAGAATGGCCATCTAAATATGTTTTGCTCGAGTAAAGAAGTGGGCTAAGATTTTGCTGTGCATTTTTTGAGGTTTTTCGAAACCAGCTAATGTTGAATGCTAAAAAGTTAGAAGCCCAACATGAATAGAGATGGGTTTTTTATAGGCCGAGCAAAACAGTAGTCACCTTTATTGTTTACTCTGTCATTTGGCTTTGAGTGACTCTCGACTAATGTTAGGGTTGTACTTTGATAAAAGCATTTTGCCAAGCAAAATCATGATTGAGGAATTGAACTAAAAAGTTAGAAGGTTTGAACTATTACCACTTTTGAAGCAAAATAGGGTCTTTCATTTAGAGATGGGTCTTTTATTTTTGCTCAATCATGTCCATTTTTATCAATATCTAAGGTGCTCAATCAAGCATTGTTTACCATTTTATTGTTAACTCGGAGATGGGTCCAACATAAAAAATAGGGTCTTTCAGGCCCATTTAAATATAATGCTCATGTCATATTTCCATGTTGTTTATGGAAAGTTAGAAGGTTAGAAGGCTAGGGATTTAAGAATGGCCATTAATTTTAGTCCAACGAATATCCAAATGACAGAGTAAACAATAAAAGCATTGTCCAAGCTTTTATTGTTTACTTTCTATCCTTCATATTTTCTTGGCTAATGTTGAATACTGCAAGAGAAAATTTGTCAAAAGTCACCAACATAAAATCATGCTTCTCTTTGTTTATATGTTTGTTGATTTAAATTCTCTCGTATATTGATTTCATTAAGAAAGAAAGAGATAGAATTGTAATTAAATTAGTTTATTAAATAGTCATCTTCATCAAATAAGGTAGACACAACATGTTCTACATGGCATTGGCTAAGGAAATTATATAACTCAAATAGCTTTGCTTATGAAAATTTCAAATAAACTAAACTCAATTAAGAATATTGTTCTTTCTTCTCAATCTTAAATTTGATAAATTAGTGTGTTTGATAACATTAGTTCAAACCAATTTGAACTATTTTGGTTCAAAACACTATGGCATGCAGTTTCTAACTATTTTGGTTCAAAATTACATTGTGACAACTTATACCATGTTGAGGAACACAATTTCTAACTAAAATTGTTGCAGGAATTTTTTTCTTGTATAAATTAAGAGAACAACAAAACATACCAGCTTGGTATATTTTAGTTGTCAAATCTTTATCAACTTTCTTCCTTTTTTTTTTTTTTGAAAATTATCAACTTTCTTTAATTGCTTATTTATTTTTGCTTTCTTTTTTTAGATGGATGCTTCTATAAATGAAGGTCTTCAAGTGAATCTAGAGTCAGGGAGTGGTACTGTTGCGATCAATGAGCCTACAATATGCCTAATGCATTAGACAAGAAGAATCAGAATCAAGTTGTTTCTGTGGATCCATCAAATGCAAAACGCAAAAGGAGGCTTGCTTCTATTGTATGGTCATATTTTGAAAAGCTTTCTGTGGGTGCGGATGGGATTCCTAAAGCCAAATGTATAGAGTGTGGGGTGCTGTATAAAGTGAATAGCAAGGTTGGGACTGGAAGCATGCTGCGCCGTATGGAAACATGTCAACGTAGAAACACATGCGATGCTGGCCAACTATTGCTATCGTAAGATAAACAGTCATTGGAATTGAGTGCAAAGAGGTTTGATCTTGAAAACTTTCGTGAATTGATAACAACAGCAATCATTTTGCATGATCTTCCATTTTCCTTTGTCAAATATGAAGCTATTAGAGTGACTTATCAATATTTGCATCCTGAAATCAATTTGGTGTCTAGAAATACTTTAAAAGTAGATGTGTTAAGAATGTTTTCTTGGGAACAAATAAGAATCAAGTCTATGTTAGAGTTGACCCCTGGTAGAATTTGTCTCACTTCTAACATGTGGACTTCCATAGTTATAGATAGGTATTTGACATTGATGGCCCATTTTATTGATAAAGATTGGGTATTGCAGAAGAGAATTTTGAATTTTTGCTTCATGCCACCTCCACATACTGGTCTTGCGTTGTCTAAAAGACTTTATGCATTGTTGTGTGAGTGGGGAATTTCTAATAAGGTGTTTACTCTTACCTTGGACAATGCTTCTTCTAATGATGTGTCTGTTGATTTGTTGAAGAATCAATTGAATGAAAAAAATGCACTTATTTCTAAAGGTTCTTTTTTTTCATGTTCGTTGTTGTACCTATGTTCTGAACCTTGTAGTGCAAGAGGGATTGAAAGATATTGATAAGGTGGTTAAAAATATATGTAAGAGTGTGAAATATGTGAAAGGGTCATAAATTATAAAGAAGAAGTTTATAGAGTATGTAAATCTTATGAGTCTTGATCCTAAGAGAGGGTCGAGGCAAGATGTGCCAACAAGATAGAATTCTACATTTCTTATGCCTGATACTTTTTTGTATTATCGACATGCATTCTGTCATTTGGCGTTGAGTGACTCTAATTACAAAAGCTGTCATTCTCAAGATGAGTGGAAAGGGCCAAGAAAATCAATGACTTTTTGGAACCTTTTGCAACATTACTTGTATTTTCTCTGGTATTAAATACCCCACAGCAAACTTGTACTTTCCAACTATCTATACCTGCTATTTGTCATTGAAGTCATGTGAGTATAATGAAGATGAATATTTGGCTATTATGGCAAAAGCGATGCTTGGCAAGTTTGAGAAATATTGGAAAGATTTCATATTGATATTGGCAATGGCAGTAGTACTTAATCCTTGCTACTACAGTTCATGGATTTTGCTTATACCAATATTTATGGAGAAAAAGGGTCGTTGCAGTATTTGGATGTCAAAAGGAACTTGGAAATGTTGTTTGGTGAATACTTTAAGGGCAAGGCTCCTCCAACAACCTCTAAATGTACAACTCCTAATACAATTGCAAAGAACCCAACAGAGAAATTCTTATAGACACTTAACAAAGTATTGAAGGTCAAATACACATTTTGTCAGTTTATAAGTGTATATGTGCTATTCTTTTTTTATTTATACATACCAATTATCATGTAAGCAATTATATATGAATTGATATAAACAAACAAAAACAATGTGAACGATTGTCTAATTTATATCAACTAATTTGCTTTGCCATGCGTTTAATATGTTTGTGATTGTAGGAGTTCAACAGCTTCGAAAGCCAAGAACAAGCTATTATGCAACAAACAGAATTAGAGGTTTATTAGATGAGCCAAGAATACAAGCGACAGTTGAGTTGAATGTTCTTGAATTTTGGAAAGGAAACCAATTTCGCTATCTAGAGTTGTCTTGTATGGCTCATGATATATTGAGCATTCCAATATCTACTATTGCATCTGAGTCTGCCTTTAGTGTTGGAGGATGGGTGTTGGATTAATATAAGAGTTCCCTTAAACCTAACATAGTTGAAGCATTAGTTTGTACTAGAGATTGGCTATTTGGAAATAAAGGTATATTTATTTATTTTTATGTATTTTTGTTTATTGTTGGTCATGTCTTGTGTTATTTTAATCATTTAAGTTTACATGTAGAAAATAAAAAGTCAATTCATATGGCTATGGATGACATCGTTGAATAAGTTTTTAGTTTGGATATTAAAGAGCCTATTGTCGGATCTACTCAAGGCTCTCATAACCTTAACACTTCAACTTCAATGGAAGGTAATATGTAATGCTTACATTGTTAATTTTGTTTATTTGTTTAATTTGTTGCTTTGTTTAACTTTGTTATTCTTTGAAATCTTAAATAGTGTGAAATAGTTGAAGGCTTTTGGGAGAGTGCTTAGAGCTTAGATTGAAAGACCTCATTTCAAGCTTAAGAAGACCGAGGTTTTATGCACTTTTACTGTTTATTGTTAGACATTTGAATAGAAATATTTTGATGTTGATTATATTTTAAATTTCAAATTGGAAATGTTTGTTATATTTGAAACTTACTTAGAGTGTTTTGTTATGTTTTGGAACTAAGCATGATGTTAATTTTTTCTCTCTTTTTTTTTTAAATTTTTTGGATTATAAACGTGCCATAATCTTATCAACACGTCATGGCACGTTTAATAATCGTGTTAATCATGTCGTGCCGTATTACACGTGTTATAGACGTGTCATATTCGTGTTAATATTTTAGGTACGTTTATTAATCGTGCTGTATTCGTGCTCAGCGTAATCGTGTCGTGTTGTAATCGTGCTAGCACCAACACAGCACATAATACGATTTGCCAGCCCTAATGTATACCTTCATATTAAATTTAGTATAAAAATTTATGTTTGACTTTAGTATAGTTGATCTTTATCTTTAGAATGAGTAAATTATCTTTAAGTAAAGAGAAAAAATAAAACTTTTGAAAAATAAGAAGAAAACAAAAAGAACAACATACAAAACATCTATCTTTTAGGGTATTTGTATACATTTTTTGAGGCAAAATCCTTAATATAAAGTTTTTTTTCAAGTTTTAAAAGTTCTTTTATTTTTCAATTTTAAGGGTATTTTGAGCAATTTATTATGTGATAATTGAAGCTTTATAGGAAAAAGTATAAATTGTGCATAAAAACCCAACCTGAACATATAAATTCAATGAGATAAAAAGTCAAAGGTATATTGTTTAAATAAAACTAAAAAATAGGGTATAAAAAGATAAATAATCCTAATTTGTATGATCGAATGCGTTCAACTGATCTCTGATTTCAGAAAAAATAAAATTTTGGATTAATTCATGAATCTTGATTGATTAATAATGCAACGCGACAAGCAACAGGTTGAGCTAAAACATAATCGATACATTGGGATAATTTCTAAAAAAAAAAACTAGAGCAACTTGTACCTTAAACTATTTTTTTTTCATAATACACTTTAAATTTTTAATCTTGGCAATATACACATTGAATTTTGAAATAATTGATAATTAATATCTAATAGCTAACAAGCATTAAAAAGCATAGACAATTTTGGTTAGAAAATTCACACGTGAGTTTTCTTAAAGATCTTGTCATTTTAAGAAAAAAAATTAAATCTCAACATGTGAAAAAAAAGTACATAATGAAAATTAAAAGTAACTATTGGACCTCAATTGCCAATGATTTCAAAATTCAATATGTATTATATCAAGATTGAAAATTGTGAGTCTATTATACAAAAAGTGAATAGTTTAGGAAGTAATAGTGCAATTTACTCAAAAAATTATATGGCATCTATCTTTCCCACAAACAACAAATATAACATATATTAGTTTTTGCTTCAAGAAAATCGTACTTGCACATAATGTATAAAGTGAGAAATATAAAATAATATTTATTCAACTCAACATTGACCTTGAAAGGCATATCACCAAAACATATTATTATCTAATAAAATGATTGAACGTTTACAATGTCTAGTGTTACGTTGAATAAAGAATACATTTTTCATATTTATTATGGTGTTTGGGATTGGTTTCAAATTGTTGTGCCAATCGCCCTATATATGCAATTAGATGAAAGTATGGTCTTCCTGCAAGGACCTTAGACAAGCTCTATATAAACACAATAGTTTCAAATCTGGTAAATGATTTCACTTATAATCGGTAATAAGGAAAAATTCCCAAATCAAGATGCTCATTTGTTCAATTTTCCTACCCTTTTACTTTCCCACCAAGATTCATTTTGGACATCAAATCACTACAGTTTCAATTGCCTAGACAGATCTCATTTTAGGAACCTTTTTACCAGGCAAACCATCCAATCAAGACATGAAAGTGGCCAAAAAGCTTTGCGGTCCATATATATATATATATATATATATATATATAGACATACACTAATTAGTCCCTCTAGCAAATATTTCTCTTCATAATTGTACAATTATTACTTCTATGACTATTGCTTACTTGTTCTTCCAACTTGATTGCATCATTTGCAAGCATTAAATTAATTTAAAAAGGGCAATAAATAAACTAATGTTTGGACCAAAATTATGGCTTCCTAATTTGCTGTTCTTGTTTGGATAGTGATGCATCATCAGCCCTCTAATCATGCCTTTTACTTCTCCCTTTTCTGTATTCTCTCGTTTTCTAATCAGTCTTGTCAAGATTGTTAGTCAAAATAGAAATTCACACACACAGCACATAGAAGATTTTTTTTTTTAATTTTTTTTCTGAGAAAATATGTACAAAAAAAAAACTGCCGTCATTTTTTAGCCTTGGCACGTGAGCAGAAACAGCAATTTCTCCCAGATTTGTTATTGCGTGCCAAACTTGTACGACAATTCGTTATCTCATTAGTAAAATAGAGAATAATATTTTTTATTTGTACAACTATTTTTGGAAAATAATCCCTAATTAAGCTCAAAATTCTCTCATAATGTCGCCTCATTATAGTTAAGTCAGTTAAAAAGAAGAATGCTTAAAGTGGGAGACCTTGCTTTACCCAAGGGCGTGGGCATGATCAATTGATTAGTATATAATAAGAACTTTCTCGCCAAAAGAGATTACCATGCAAAGATGGTAGGGCACAAGGATTATCTCTGGAATGTACTTTTGCTTTTCTTGTGATCTTTTGACAAGTGACATGATCTATATATATTTGTGCCCACCATTTTATCACTCTTGTGTGTTCCCACCAATTCACTAAAAATTACGTATCAAGATTCTGATAAAAGCGTTGAGACAAACCAACTAATATCAGCTTTCAGATTTGATTGAAATAATATATCAAACGTGATTAGTAAATCAACCTCAATGCCCTTTGAGCTACAAAAATATGGTATACCAATGCAACAGAGTTGAGGCTTGGCCCCCCAAGTCTAATTTCATTTGTCTTAAACTGTAAAACAGATATTAAATTGTGTTTCACATTTAAAAACCCACAAAAAACCGTCGTAAGCGTATAGAGTAAAGTTCGAAACCCACCATAGGGTACAGTCTACCTAGCGGTGGACTGTAGTTCAACACTTACTCTACCATAAGGTGTAAAATTCAAAATCCCTACCCAAAATTCAAAAAAAAAAAAACAAGGGGGGGAGGGGGGGCGGGGGGCGCATATAGAGGAAAGTTGCACCAGCGTAACATACACACCAACTTGTAAAGACAGCAAGACTGTCAAAAGGCATTTCAAGATGTTTGCCCGCTGATTACCCAGCGTAGTTTGCCCAGTCAAGAAAGCCTCAACGACTTCAGGCTTTAATGAATCTGACAATGAGTTGACTGGACCAACTCTTACCTTATATAAAGCTTTATCCCCCACTTAAATAAACTAATAAGATTCATATGCACTAGGCGACAACCGAATGGTATTTATACTTTCACCAGAGTAAAAGGACGAATTAGTTTTACCCACTTTGTTAAAAGTTGGGATAATAGTTTTACCCCATTTTTTAAAAGTTGGGAAAGGACATTCTACACAAGAACCTGTATGGGAACATAAGCATCAACATGGGAACTTGCCAATCAAAGAAAAGATATAAAACTTCGCTTTATTCTTATATTTGTCAGATTACTTGCCCAATCTGGAACAGGGTTTTGATGACAGTTATCTCAGCTTCAATTAACTCTGCATAAGGGTTGCCTCATATGGCCAGAACAAAGATGGATTCTTTAATATGAGAGTTGAGCCAAATTTTTCCGAATGCCTACTTCCCTAAGAACAAAAATTGCAATGAACAAAGAATTTTATCTCCCTTTTACGTTTTATCTCACTTCCATCGCAGGGACTGCCTAATTCCAGTATAAATGAGTCCCAATGATCGCCCAATTAAGCTCACTAAAAAGAATGAGATAGCATCGCTGGCTTTGTTGATAACGGCTCCGATAAATGGCATGCCAATGTCAGACAACTCTAGAAATAGGCTGAAGTAATACCTCCTGTGACATACACAGTCACAAACCAACCGTGATGGCTAAGGAGTATTGAGCTTACTATATGCCATGATGAAGCAAATAATATTTAAGCAATCTAGGGAAATGAAATGGAAAGAACTAAAGGAGCCTACCATCCTCTAAGGGCCCGTAATTCCTTTGTCCGCTTTACAGGCATGGAAAAGTGTCTTATCACAACATAACATGATGGAGACGTTGCAGTATTAGATTTTCCCCGGGTAAGTTTCTTCCACCAAGATTTTTCTGAACGGCTATTGGCTGGTTCCTCAACGAGTTGCCTCTGAAGTGTGCACAGGTCAAAGCGATCCTCGTACATTGATGCAACAGACTCCAAATTTTGATAAAGCCACAGGTTCAAAGCCACCTAATAACAAGGGCACTTTTATTACGTTTGGAATTTTTACTAGAACCTCCTGCATAGTAATATAACATAACACATATACTTCAAAACTACAAATCATTAAAGTTTTCGTTCTAGACCTATAAACTTTATCCTCACTATGTAAATTGTTCAACTTGAGTTACTTGAACCGTTATAGTGATAGCAGATTATTATCATGGCTTGGAAGAAGATTCTAAAAGAATACACAAAAGTTTCAGGCGTACAACCCTAAGCCAGATAGAACATCAACCCACAAAGCCAACTTACACCGATCATCATCATGAACAAGTCAATGGTCGCATGAGGGAAAAAAAGCAGAAGAGCACCAAAATACGGAGTCTAAACAACAAATTATGCAATAAACAAGTTTTTAGTAGTTATGCAACAAACAAGTTGTTCATAACAATAAACAGAGTATTAAGCTAGCTCCACAATAATGTACCTCATTACGTAATCTTTGAAGTGCTCGTGTTGACAAAGTACAAAGTGCCAAGCACAAGGTATTCATTTCATTTGAGACATCACTGTCCACAGAAATAAGCTCTAAATATATGCTTGCAATCCCATCTGCTAAATTTATCAAAAAATCTTCCAATATGGAAATTCCATTCGAAAAATACAAGCTCTTGTCATAACAGCAATCTGCCCTGCTACAATATGATGAAGGTCAAGCGACCCAATATAGATTAACAGGTTAATTATAAATCAACGCGTAACAGTAAAGTAGACCATTAAAATAAAAGTGAACGAAAACTACCTCAAATCATGTGAGGGTTTCATTACATTTTAAAGTAATTGCATGTAGCTACTTAATTTTTAAGGGAACTATTCTTCTTAGATGAAATTACATAGACCAACCACATTCATACTTTATTCTTTCTCAGATTATGCAGTAATTTATGAGAGAAATTACATGATGACAACTGCATAAACGGTATTTTAAAAAGTTCATTACATTGATCTAAAAGCTCTCTTAAACAATGATGAAAGACCGTATGTCAGTACTGGTTCCTATTTCACAAATTATAACGCTCTTGGATCCAGTTTTGCATAAGAATCATGAAGCTAGGTGAGAATGAAACAGGGTGAAATTAGCAAACGGAACATAACAGCAATGATACGCTAGCAGATTAGAAGAGATTGCGAGATGTTCCACAGTAAATTTACCTGATAGAACCAAAAGAAAGATAGCACAATAAATCTGCATAAAGATCTTCCTTTCCTGAATTCTTAATGTTCAGCAGAACAGTGTCATCTCCATTTAACTTTGCACGTAACAAAGAAACAAGTGCCTAAACAGAAGAATGATATTATGAGGACATTATGAGGAAACACAAGTTATAGAAAAACAGCAGAATGCCACATTTGAGTTTTTCAATTTACTTTGTCAAGCTTGCTATTTGCAAGGTGATGCTCTCTTTCCAGCCAATTCAGGCACACAGGCTGACAAGATTTTTGAATCACTCTAGAAAAAACTGTCAACCTATCATACATGTCAAGTGATTCAGAGTTTGCAATATCATTCACCTGCAAAACAACATTTACAAAGAAAAATTATAAGTCACTGACACAATTGTAAATGAGAAATTATTGCCCAGCATTTTTTACAAGGCATGACCCATCATACTAGTTTGGATTGGGAGTCTAAAACTATGAACTACTACTTTCAACCACGAAGATGAATAAACTCCTAAAACAATAGCAAAAACTTCCAACAAAGTAACATTGCAAAACAAAGAACAGAAGCAAATCTTGCCTCTTCCTCAATTTGCTGGAGAATAGCCCAAAGCAATCTTAACCTTGGACCATTAGCAAGGGCACTCAAATGCAAAGGTCGTTTTGAACGGCTCTCGTTGTATTCAAGGATCCTATTTCCCAAATTAGCTCCACGTTCAAAGGCATCTAAAGAGTCCAAAAGTTTCTCTTTCACTACATCTAAGGCATACTTTGGATTAGCTTCTTCTTCATTTGCCATTGAACTGCAATAAATTAAAGAACCAAAAAAATCAAAAGCATTGAACATCCCTAAGCAACAGTGACTTCATCATTTCTTCTGAACAATAGGTCATCAACCTCAAAACTTCGAGAATCATACCCTTACCTACCAGAAGAGGTTGAGCTTTCAAGAATCCTGTTCTCACTGGATATATCCTTTTGATAAGACGGCTTGATAGGAATAACTCCAGCCATATATGTGAGAAATATACTGGCCATCAAAAGCGCTTGATCAACAACTGGCACCCAATTAGAAGCTGTAGCACCTTCGGGGTTTACCAATGACCCCAAACACATACAGTTCACCGTCGACCTCCCGGATAGAGGACGTGCTTCCAACTTTGAGATGCCAGAAGCAGTAAGCTCACACATTTTCCACCTCTGTGACCAAATAGAGTTCCAGATTCCATAGGAATATCTCCTGCAAGCACAACTGTAGCTTATCACATAATTTCCAACACTACTTGAATTCAATCACAGCATTTCACACTCCCACAAACCTTTTTTGCCCACCATTTTAGTGTTGTTTGGTTTATAGGTTTAAACCACAATTCAAACCGCTTCGTTACAGTAGATTCTCTCACAAAAAATTGAATTCTTATTCAAACCAAAGAACCACAAGGGCCACAAAGTAACAAACAAATGCCCGCCAGAAAAAAAGGTACAAGAATGCAAATACGCAAAAAAAAAAAAAAAAATGATAATAATTAAATTCAAAAATTAAAAAAAAAAATCAAACCTTTGTGCTATTCTGAAATGTGAATTCTGAGGTGAGAATCCCTTATGTTTGACCGCATCACCAATCTGCGTATGCAGATTAATACACGAAGTTGAAGCCCCATAGTCCGCCATGGATAAGAGTCCTTGCACTTCAATCAACACATTGTAATTGTACACCACGCATATTCAATGAAAGGACTCAACGCCAAAAGATGATAGCTGACCCCACCAACTTAATGCCCAAATCTACACAGTAAATGAGCATATAATTAAAATATAAACAAATAAATACATTCAAACTCCGCAAAATTAATGAAGATCAAAACCAGAAGACACACAGCGAGTAAAGAAGAAACTCAAGCTAACTAGTTACCAAGTAAAGAGACAGAGACAATGTTCCACTATGATTCCAGTTTCTCATAGTTCCCAAATTACAAAACCTAACTCCATTACATAATTAATCTCAAATTAAGTCCTAAAATCACTGAAAAAACCAATCTTCCTCGGATCAAAACAAATTTGGAGTACGACAGAGAACAGACAAGAAGATTATTACACAAATATAGAAAAACTGAAAGCAGAAGAGAGAGACTAGGGTTGGGTTAATTTTCAGAACTTACAAGTTGAGAAGAAAGGAGATTTTGGGAATGAGGAGGACGAAGATGGGGGGAGAGAAATCGCTGAGGATTGAAATTGTGCGAACCTGGTTTCGTCGGTCAAACGGCACCCAGCTGCTACTGTTAGCAATCAAACGGCTGCGTTTTAGAGGGAACCGAACCGGCCAAACGCAAGGGCACACTAGCCACTCACGTCTTCATTTCCCTCCTTTTATTTTGTAGACACGTTTTCTTCGTTTTTGTGAAATAATAATTTTTTTCCCAAGAAAATGGTAGGAGGTGAATTGTTTTGCTGTAAAGCTATTTTCGTTTAAAAGTTTTAATTTTAACTACATTTTTTACATCTTATAAAATTTTTCTATCGATTCTTGTATTTTAATTTTTTTTTGTTTGGCTTTTGTATTTTTGGATGGCTACTACTAACTAATCCATTACCTAAATTATGTTACATACTAAATTTCTTTAAGTGTATTAGATACTTTTTTTTTAAGTATTTAAACATTATCTTTGAACTCTAGTTGTTGATTCATCTCTTTTGTTTTGATATAAAGTTTATGCTTAACTTTATGTTAACTTTTACAAGAGTGATATGTTTGAATTCTTACTCTTTATAAGTGGTATTCCTCTATTTCACCTACTGGGCATCTCACTTGAAAGAAAAATTAAGAAAAATAATTGTTTTAGGAATAAATTTGATAATTTTTTGGTTGAGAGAGCAAAGCCTCTGTTAACTTTGGCTTCAACTTTTAGTTGCATTGGCAGAATAGTAATAGTAATGGTAATGAGAATGGTAATGGAATAGAATGAAAAAAAAAAGTTGATTTATTTGTTTGGTTGTATTTTTAAAAATACTATGAAATAGAATGTGAATATTTTTATGTTGATAAAATTACTCTTAAATTATAAGACTAGTATTTTATATATTAATATAATTAATATAATAAAATAAAACTATAATTATATAATATAATATATGACTAAAATATAGAATATAATAATATTATGATAATGGTTAATACATAGAATATTATAAAATGTAAGTATAATATTATAATTATATTTATTATTGTTATAATATATAAATATGAAATATAATAACGATATAGCATATAATAATATCATGATAATGGTCAATATTAAGAATATTATAAAATGTAATTATAGTATTATAATTATATTAATAATTTTATTTTATTGTTATAAAATATAAAATATAAAATATAGTATTGCATAAAAATAATAACATTCAATTATAATCTAATTAACAAATACATTATATTATACTAATATAATGATATATTATATTATATTTTAATAAGTATGAATAAATTATAATTATAATCATGTAATATATTATGTAATTAAAGCATATAATACAATACATAATAGATAGTAATATAGGAATTATAATATCATATTAATAAATATATTATTAATATATTAATAATATAATTATATTACGACATAATATATAATACATAATAGAATAATATTATATTATTAATAAAATTATGATATTATCAACTACAATATTACAACTATAGTATAATATATTATATTATACTATAAGATATGATTACAATATAATGTATTATACTATGTTAGTTATATTGTAATTATTAATATAATTATAATAGTAATAATTATAACATTCTAGAGTAATTATGAAAAACAAAGAAGAAAACAAGTTGGAATGACTGTTTATTCAATACGAAAAAGGAATGATGATTCGTCTATTTGATAAAAGAGGTATTCCATTTTAAGTGATTATTCTTTTTTCAAAAACCAATCAAACATCGAAATGAAGCTTCATTCCTCTCCTCTCCACTCCCAACCTAAGTTCAAACTTCTTCGTCCAAGTTAAAAGAAAATATATAAAAACAAATAAAGAAGAAGGAGTGACTTGGAAATGCTGGCAAGCAATAATAGCGAACTCATTTTTGGCTTCATTTACGTAGTTTCTTAGGTAAGAAAGTGAACTACGTTTTAGTTATTTTCAATGGAAGAAAAGGTAAGAAAGGGGTGGTAGAGCAGTTGGCTAGCGTGTAGGTCTCATAGCTTCTAAATTATCCTGAACTCAAGAGGTCAAGCCTCTGTCATCCAATTTTATTTTCCTTTTTTCCCCTCAAAATAGAATAGGCGGCCGAAGTTGCGCCAGGGAGAGGAGGCCGGAATGGTTGTCGGAGAATGCAGGGAACAGTTTGCTGATGGAAGAGAGGAAGAGAGAGAAGAGGAAGAGAGAGAGTAAAATACCCTAATGTAATTTGGGGGATTTTAGTCTTTATACATAGTTATTTTAATACAGAGTGATATTATAAATTGCAAGAGTTTTTCATTTTGTCACGTAAATCAATCCACGTAGAAAATACACGGCATCCCTCCTAAACAAACCAATTTGGAGCAGCAACAGCCCAACGAGCAAGCACCAGCACTTACATTCCCTTTTTGGGCTTGCTCCGCGCCCAACTAGCAAGCCCACGAAGACAAACATTAAAACGTCGTCGCTTCTCGTACGCTTCTTTTGCCAAAACCTTGTTAAAGCTGCAAAAGAGGGTTTTTCTCCTCTCGCTACCCTTTCCCTCGGTTTCAGTCGCATCCCCGCCTCTCTTTCTCTCTCTCTCTCTCTCTCTCTCTCTCTCTCTCTCTCTCTCTCTAATACCAGTAAGGAACGAAGATGGTGAAGAAGAGTAAAAGTAAGCCAAGTTCTTTTTTTTTCCTCCAAATTGTCATTTGCAGCTTTTAGTTTCTCGGTACCGATTGAATATTGATATCAATTTTTATGGTGGGAAATGGTTAGAGAGTAAGAGCAAGAGAATCCCGTTGAGGAAGAAGTACAAGGTGATAAGGAAGGTTAAAGAGCACCACAAGAAGAAGGCGAAGGAGGCCAAGAAGCTCGGATTGGGTCGCAAGCGCAAGGTCGAGAAGGACCCTGGCATTCCCAATGACTGGCCTTTCAAGGAACAGGAGCTTAAGGCTCTCGAAGCTCGCCGGGCCCGAGCTCTCGAAGAAATGGAGCATAAGAAAGCCGCTCGCAAAGAAAGAGTGAGCTTTTCGATTCAATTCTTTTGGTAGACTCATGTTTTTTTAAAAATTTTTTATATTGATTTTTTTTTTTTTTGGGAAATTTAGGCTCAGAAGAGGAAGTTAGGGTTGCTAGAAGACGATTATGCGTCGAAATCAACGGGAAAAGAAGATGAAAATATTGGTGATGTTTCTGCTGGGTTTGCGAAGTCTCGTGGTATGTCATGAGGTTTTTTTTTTTTTTTTTTTTGGTAATAGAACATAGTTTTGGTGCCTAATTTATCTGTGTTCAAAGAATTTAAGAATCAATAATTTAGGTGATTGAAAATTGACTCATTAGACATAGTACACTAATGATCAATTAATCAATGATTTATCAAATTTAATCAATGTTTTATTAAATTTATTAAGGATTTATGAATTTTTTTTTAATAAGGAAAAAAAACGTTCTCTTAATTCAGTAAAACTAGGAACATCTACTCCTTAAAGTAGACTTTTTGTGCAATTTCTCAAACGTATTTGTTATCTTCTCTTTCAAGTCTCAATTTGTATGTGTTTTGGTCTGGAACAGATAGCTCAGACAGGGCTTTCTACAAGGAGTTGGTGAAAGTTATAGAAGCTTCGGATGTCATTTTGGAAGTTCTTGATGCCCGAGATCCCTTGGGCACCCGTTGTGTTGATATGGAAAAGATGGTGATGAAATCAGGTCCTGAAAAGCATCTTGTCTTGCTGTTGAATAAAATTGGTAATTGCCTTACCTTCCGTATGATCCTAACACACATTTTCTTTCAAATGTACTTATTTTTATTTATATCAGGTGTGCGGAGATGCTTTGTGTATCGTCCTTCCTTTATTGATTAGTGTGGGTGCTTGATTTTCAGATCTTGTTCCTCGAGAAGCTGTTGAGAAGTGGCTCAATTATCTTCGGGAAGAATTGCCGGCTGTGGCTTTCAAGTGCAGCACTCAAGAGCAGAGGTCGAATTTGGGGTGGAAATCTTCCTCAAAGGCTGGTAAAACCAGTAACCTCCTACAGACAAGTGATTGTCTTGGAGCTGACACTCTTCTCAAATTGTTAAAGAATTACTCAAGAAGCCACGATGTAATTGACCTTCTTTTTACCCTTCTCGGAAATATCCCACTTGAAAATGTCTGTTCTTTTGTTGTGTTTTCTGTTGTCTATTGGTTGGTTCCACCTTCCACTATTGTTATTATATATTCCTGATTATAGTGTAGTTACTGTTAGCAATTTGGCTTTATATAATATTCCCCTAGTTTTAGAATCTTAATGGTGGTGTTGTATGGGCCTACGAAGGTTTCATCTCTATGTGTGTCTACTATTCATGGTTGTGTTTTCTTTTGTATACGCACTTTTGTATTGTGAATCATTGCTCAATATCCTGTTATGAGAGATTTAGGTGGAGGCTAGACTGTCCTAATTTGCATAATTAATTATATAATTTGGATTTGAATAAATGTGTGCCACTTTGTTTGCCATGGTTACTTGATCGAATGGGCACTTGTTTCTTTGGCAGATCAAGAGATCCATCACAGTGGGGGTTATTGGCTTGCCGAATGTTGGTAAAAGTAGTCTCATTAATAGCTTGAAGAGATCCCATGTTGCCAATGTTGGGTCCACTCCAGGATTAACCAGATCATTGCAAGAGGTTCAGTTAGACAAGAATGTTAAACTGCTGGACTGTCCTGGCGTTGTGATGCTTAAATCGAAAGAAAATGATGCGTCTATAACTCTTCGAAATTGCAAAAGAATTGAAAAGTTGGAGGACCCAATTAGTCCAGGTGTGCTGAACGGGATTCGGTTTGGAACTCTCATTTAGTTATCTACCATCATTGTTTTTTAATTTTAGGCAGATTCTAATTAGCATACTCACTTTCCTTGTTTTTTGATGAAAACAGTGAAGGAAATTCTTAAGCTTTGTCCAGCCAAATTGTTGGTAACTATATACAAAGTCCCAAGCTTTGATTCAGTAGATGACTTTCTGCAGAAGGTGGCTACTGTTAGGGGTAAGCTCAAAAAGGGTGGTATTGTAGATGTCGAATCCGCAGCAAGAATTGTTCTGCACGACTGGAATGAGGGTATGCATCCTGATGCGATCCTTTATGATAGAACCTTATTTGTGAAATAGTTGGAAACGCGCAGCTGAGCTAAACATGTTAACCTGTAATTTGATATTTTTCAGGAAAAATTCCATATTACACTATGCCCCCAGTTTGGAATCAAGATGTACCTTCAGAAGCTAATATTGTTTCCGAGCTCAGCAAAGAGTTCAACATTGATGAAGTGTACAGTGGGGAATCATCATTTATTGGGAGCCTCAAGTCTGTTGATGATTTCCAGCCCGTTGAAGTTCCCCCGAGCCAGCCTATTAAATTTGACGAAGACATGGCAGAGGTGTGTGATCTATTCCATTTACTTTGGAGTTAACTGTCATTTTTTGGGCTGTTAATTAGGATACATGCTTTTTAGAGGGGTTAGCAACACAAAGTACTAGTTAAAATTTTTTCCAAGAGATCTTGCTGTGTTATTGCACTTAAAGAGACTGTATTCTGACTTGAGCATTTGAACAACTTACTGCATCTTAAGTCATTTTCCATTGTCATGCTTCAGGATGATGGAGGAGAACAACGAACGTCAACCCAAGGAGAAGGAACTTCCCGCATGGTTGATGACAATGATAACAATGATGATGACCAGTCCATGGGAGGTGAAGACGAAGATGATGATGAGGCAGGCAAGGCCAAGGGAAAGACACCTACGAGCAGGCAAAATGAGAAGCTGTATGCTGTAGAAGGTATACTTAATACAAAGGTGAAGAGGGCAGAAAAGAAGAGAAGGAAAAAAGCCAACAAAGCAAGCCAGGTAGATGCTATGGATGATGACTATGACTTTAAGGTGGATTATATCAGGAAGGGATCTGCGATGGATGCTACTGATGAGAGTGGAGAGGAATAATTTGAAGGATTAGCTGATACAAAAAGTGGAATCTGGTGCTTATGCGCCTCCAGATGCATTGGAGTTTCTGTTTGAGTCGGCCCAATTTTTTTATTTATCTTGTCAGAGGTATTGGTTTTTCTTCTCTCTTTTTGAAAAACTCAAGTATCTGGATTCAGGAATTGAATTTACTTAAAAATGTAAGAAAATTTAGATTTGTGATACGAGTTCAATGTAATGCTATTTCCTATTCTTTTACTTTATAATCAATCTGTTCCACATGTGCCTTTAGCACCCTTTCACTAACATATCGAGAAGCAAAATGATCAAAAAAATCTTGTTCGATATCGGGCTATAGGCTTTACAATGCGACTGTGAGTTACGTTTCTGGGCTATAGGCTTCACAATGTGACAGTGTGTCCAACGCAAAGATAAACTAAACCTAAACTGCAACATTAGTGTGTTTGGTTATCAAGTTAAAACTTAAATACCTTAACATGTGAGAGCTTTATATTATAATATGTTTCTAATATAATTCCGAAACACACTTGCTTTGACGTTGAAAAGGCATGCCATGAAATCTATGGTGCGCACACAGCTAGTGGATAAACAAGATAGGAATTAACCCATAAGAGGATACCGAGTTAAACAAAAATTTTGGAAACTATATGCCATTTTGGACTGCTTTCCAACTTGTTGGCGAAAAGTCGTGGTCTACAATGTTACATCAAATATTAATTCCGATAATATTAATTCCGACCACATCGTATGCATATGAAGAAGAAATCAGTCGTCATTTGAAACCCTTGAAACGGGATCTTGGTTGGCATTATCTGGTTCAGCCTCGACAGTTGAGGGACCTTGCTCGGATGATAATGGTTGAACTTCAGGGTTAACATCATTGCTCGTTGAGGCTACCGAAGTTGTGCCATTAGTGACCGGCGACGTCTCTACCGTAACAGACCTGCTAATCAGTCCTTGCGTCTCCATAGCCTCACGAGCTGCTTTCTCTTTGGCTCTTTTGGCCCTTTCTAATACATCTTCCTGCAAGTAAGAACTTCTCAAGCTCAATCGTACAGGAAGAACCAAAACAGAATTTGGTGAATGAATTACTAATAGAAAAGGTTTAATCCTCCAAGCAACATTGAACAAAACTCAAGAGGCCATTTGCCAAACTGATCAAGTCTAGAACCATGTCTTGATCTTCCCTCAAACGAGAGGGAGCACGACTAGTCCACCACAACTAGAAATATTCGCTTAAAAACATAGCAAAAATACTCACGATGATTGATTTTCTCTTAAGAAAGCGGAATGTGCCGAAAGAGAACTGTACTTAGCATTGGACGCGAAGCTTGTTTGTAATCAATATAATTGATTTTATGGTGTAATAAAACTATTGCCAAGCAATATATCTAACAAAAAAGTAACCTAGACGAAAGTATTCTACAACAGGTAGATATCACAAATAAATGAACCTGCAGTGAGAAGAGCAAACTTAAAAGGCACCTTACCCGGAATTCCTGCACTTGCTTTTGTTGCTCAGATTGCAGCCGACCAATTGTGCTCAAAAACTCCCCTACTGTTGACTCAATACGCTCATTCAAGGCTTCTGCCAGAGCCTTTCCCAAGAAGAATGCGTCCAAAACACTTTTGCTCTCATTATCACCTACAAAATTCAGTTAATTCGAATTTTACTGTAGAAGTGGAAAACGGAGGGGCAACGAACATCATACAAAACATCTAGAATTCAGCTAAAGAACAGTAACATGAGATATAAAATCACTATAAATTAGCTTTCCAAGGAAGAATTACTTTTTTTTCAATGTTTTTGACATAACATGAGCCACGTAAACTAATCATTTGGACCTGTGACCTATCTAATTAAGTTTAATAGGAATAAAACTCTTGCTCTTCACATTTGGAAGAAATTAAGTTGACATAAAGATTAAAGCCATAACACAAACTAATCCCTTAATACCTCAAATTTTAATCGCAACATACTCGGAGAGCATAAAGTATGAGAAAGACTCGGAGTTGCCAAACAAATTTTACGTAGGAACTTACAAATAAAAATTTACCAAATTCAAAGACAAATTAGAGAATAAAGATAAACTTGTACTGTATATTCCAAAAAAGCATAGAATTTTATGGTGATAGAAGAATCAATTCTTATCCTCTCACCAAGTTTGTAAGCTATCCTGACAAGTGTGAAATGCCGGTTAACCCTTGCAGTGTGCTCCTTGATGATAAATCAGGTCACATAAGGTGTTAATCCAGCATAAATATACCAAGGACACACTACATCATACCATGTAGCGCTAAAACGGTCCTTTTTCATTAGAAATCTCTTCAATTGAATTACTTGGGCCCTCTTCATGCCTCATGCAGCTTTCATTTTACTCATCAAAGAATCCACATCAGCATAATAAACCTGTCCTCTTTTTCTTGCTAGCTAGCTGATCCACAATGTCTTTAGTATCACTGAGGTGAATGGGGTCGTCTTCTGCTACGACAGGAATTTTAAGTATGCTTTGCAAGAGTTCTACTCATTTTGTTTAATGGTGCTCTGACCAAATTCAGCCTTAAACTAGTCCAAGTTATCACAAAAATTTTCTTCTGGCTCAACATTATCCTCTCCCACTACAACTCTAACACCCTCACCAACCGAAGGTACAATCTTGCGAAAACTCCAAATGTAAAGTATAAAATAGAAAACAGCCCGAAACAACTAATAATGTAGCTGTTCAATGAATTGGAGACGTTTGTAAAATTAGATTAATCAAAAAGTTTTACAAGCAACATGACTTCTCAACAACTTTAATTTGCCAACGACTTCGAAACGGTCTAGTGCAACCTCAAAACTACCCCTGCGCGACCATATGGTTGTTCGGTGCAAATAAGAACGAAGTTATTTTGCCAATTTTTACATTTCAGAGTAGTCATTTTAACAAATTCTCTCAATTTTGGGAAGGCTCACTTTGATTTCATTGTTTTTGAATACCATGAGCCAGGGAAATTGATCATCTGAACCATCCTAATGAAGTTCATTAGGAACAAAAACTCCACATCTTACTTAATAGAAAGAAAAATTAAAGTCATAACACAAAAATTAAACACATATCCCTCATTAACTCAAACCCTTAATCGCAATAAGCATTTAGTTAAAAACAATTATGCATCGAATTGGAATTGCAAGATAAAGAGAATCGTGATAAACTTGTACGGTATATTCCAACAAGGCATTGAATTTTATAAACACAAATTAACAAGAAACAAAAAAAAAAAAAAAAAAAAACATAAAACATTAGAGAGAGAGAGGAGAGAGAGAGATAAGAAACCTCCAGGTCTCGTACTGCTATTGAAGATTCCAATTCTTGTCTGAGATCCCTTTGCTTTGGGCAATCTGACGGCTTTGAGGTTGAAGTCCGAGGAAGTTGTGCTTGGAATACGAGGATTGACGAAGCTCGATGAATAGTAATGGCGAGTTCTGGATTTAGATGGCAAAGAAGAAACAATGGGACGAGAAGCCAAAGCTGCAACCCCACTGTTCATTTCGATTAGTGCTGTAATTTTCAAAAGTCCAATTTTCACTCCCTTCTTTCTCGGGCTTTCTTTGCTCGTTAATCAAACGGAAAATATCAAGAATGAGAAACCGAAAACCCACGGGCAAAATTGGTTCGGGTGATCGGATCTATATCCAAAGAAACAACTGACGATGGAGGACGACACGTAACGAAGCTTAGGGCCTGTCGTTTTTTTAAATAAACGACAACAAATGTTCGAGGGAAAATATTATGATGTTTCACATGGAAGATAAAAGAGAAAAAATGGCTGTTTCCAAGCAATTGTTTTTTTTTTTAAATCCTATAAATCATATAACATGTTTTACTTATCCTTTCTTTTGTTTTTCATTATAAACTTTTTGAGCAAAATTTTTAGTTATTTATTGGGCAAATATTAAAAAAGTTCTCTTCGAATTTAAGTCCACTCTTCACTATTAAAATTTTTAAACTATTTTACATTTTTTTTTCAATTATGTTTATGGCCTATTTGGTTGCGTCAGTCGGTCTGTCGTCAATAGAATTTTTCGTGTAATTTTTTTCACTGTTTTGGGTTAGTTGTTATGCCATGTAGGTGTTGCATTATGTTTTTTATTTTTATTTTTGGTGTTTTTTTTTTTCGTGTTTTTTTTCTCTGTTTGGGTTAGTTGTTATTTTTGGGTTGCATTATGTTTTTCTCTGTTTTGGGTTAGTTGTTATGCCATTATTTTTTTTATTTTTATTTTTGTTGTTTTTTTTTCTCTGTTTTGGGTTAGTTGTTATTTTTATTTAGGTGTTGTTATGCCATGTAGGTGTTGCATTATGTTTTGGGGGCAGGGACAGGTGCTATGTTGATGTTGCTTAGGTGGAGGCCAGATTGGGCGGCGAAAATATTTTTTGGGCGGCGAAACTATTTTTTGAGAGGGGTCATTCCTCTGTGTTGGAGAAACAAAGAGAGAAAGAGGAAAGGGAAAGGGCGTGGCTGCTAGGGTTTTGTAATTTAAGTATTTTAGTAATCATTTTATTTAATTGATCCAGATATATAATTAAATAGGTTATTTACTAACTACTTTAACAGTTTGGTCTATTAATTTTTGTTCAACTATTAATCAAGCCTATTTTTTCTCATTGTCTAAGTAATAATAATTAAGGCCAATTGAAAACATGGAGACGGTTTTAAAACAGTCAAAACCCTTAAAATCTAAACTTTGCCTCCCCCTCCTTGAAGTTCATATAGTTTAAACTATTTTTTATAATAAAAACCAATCTCATTCTCTCTCTCTCTCTCTCTTTTTCCCATAAACTATCATTTTTAAATACTAGTTCTCGTTTTAAACTTAATATAATATTTTATTCTTATTTTAAATCTTTACGTTTTAAGTGTCAATTCAAAACCGCCGTTTAAACTATACGGTTTAAAACCTACAATTCAAATCATAAAGTTCTAAACCATATCATTTCGAACCTTTAAAAACTGCCAAGAAGGCTTTTCAACAAAAAAAAAAAAAAAAAAAGCATATATGGGTGGTATATTACGCACGAAAATAGCTTCTTCCTTTTTTTTTTTTGTTAACAGAATAAAAATCTTTAACAACAAAATTATAGGATTTTTAGCTATTGATTCTAACAAACAAATAGTGAAAAGTTCTCACATGCTACAAAAAAAAATTGTTACAGTGTAAAGTTTTCACATGCTATAGTATTTTCAACCAAAATTGCTTTACAATCATTGGTTCTAATTACCTTATGCAGAGAATTATGGAAGAAAAACGAGAAAAAAACACACGTTTTGGAAGCATCTAGTGCGTGCCCCCACAGGGAGAAAGACATACAGCCGCACGAAGTCACCGAGAACACATGTATCTGCGCCCATAAACTCCGCGACTACACACGAGGCTAAAGAAAAGCCCATAGTGAACAAAAGTTGTGCAGTAGAGCTAGCTGAAGAGCGAGGTCGTGCGCGTCCAAGGCCTGACGCAAGGAGGAGTTTTTTGGGGGTTTTTTTTTTTTTTTTTGTTTTCTATTTCTTGTAACTCTTTAAATAAGAGATGATGAAGCTTGTTCTTAGATAACTTAGAAATTAAAATGTGAGAGATGCTAAAGAAAAATTCTAGAGAAAGTGTATAATTTTTCTTTTATAAATTTCTTTATCATTATAGTGGATTGGTGCAACAATTGAAATTAAATGTAGCTCTCACATTGAGGGTGAACCACTATAAATGTCGTGTGTTCTTGTTAATTTTTGTTTCACATATTTTTTACTGTCGGTAACATTAGGACTTCTAATTTGCAACATTAACCACACTTCCAAACACTCATTTAAACATTCTTGCCCTGGTGGAATCTTTAATTAGTATTTTAATTGTCACAATATATCTTTATCTGTCATTTACTGAAATAAGATTTATTTTTTTAAGGCATGAGAAAATTGGGCCTCGACCGTGGGAATTCCTCGAGGATGCATCACCAAACTGGCAACAGATCACATTTTTTTTTTTTTAAGTCTGAATAGATCACAGTTTAATTTAAAGTGTATATATATCCCGTATAAACCTCACATTCTTCTTCTTTTTTTCTTGTTTTTTTCTTTTTTTTTTACATTGAGAAAATATAATCATGCTATAACTCATCAACTGCTTTGAATAGTGCCTATGAACCATCACACAAGATCGTTGCCTTTAAATTGGAGTCTAGTAATACGAAACTTTTTGCTCTGATGACATAAGAAAAATTTTGGACAAGGGCCGTGGATTATTCACGCGTATCTTTATTACTTGAGTATAGAATGACACTATAGTATACCTTAATTTTTTAAGGTAACCAAATTAAATTCATGTTCATTTCAAAATAATAAAAATAAAAAAAAAAATTCATGAACAGACGTTTGTTTTAGGTAGAAGATTGGGTGGGCTATGGTTGGCATTATTTCAGCCATGGAACCATCATTTTACAGGTCAGGTGTCCATTGGAAAGCGAGATAGTTAGTAAAACATCACAGTGGTCTTAAACTTTTTTTTAACCCCTTTACTATATATATATATATATATATATAGATTGCTAGACAGTACATTGACGTTATAAATTAAAAAGTTTAACCTTATGGGAACAATAACTTTTTGCATGCTGAGATTTTAATTCTAGAATGGCAGAGTTTACTATTTTTTTAGTGATTAGAAGAATGTAAATGGTAGACCATTTTTTTTTTTTTGTCATCCCTGACGATTTTTCACCGTGGAATAATCAACAAATAATATTCTTATTAATTGATTTGAATACGTTACATGTGACATAAAGAGGAATCATTCAATCTAAACTTTGTGGACGAAGCCAATATATGCTTAAACTCTTTGATTTAGTTGTCATCTAATCAATAAATGAAATCTCCAACTGTTTTTGTGCTTGCAAACATCGTGACTATTTTTTTGGTCACAAAAACATCATGACCATTGTTTGTTGCCCCTTGTGCTCAAATTTGAATATTATTATTTGTGCCCTTCTCACATATAAAGGAAAAGGCCTAATCAAGCAAAGAAATAGACATTACTTTTGTTTGTCAATATGGTTTAGACCACCATAGAGTAAAGTTTTTATATACTATAGCAAATTCATTATATTACAATTATGTTGCCAAATGCACTTTTAACTCATTTGGTAAAAATTTAACGTGGTGCTCAAGATCTCTTATATTTTATCAAGGCTGAACTTAGACAGAAGATAAATTAGAAAAGAGGGGCTAAAAAAGAAAACAATTGTTTGTCAGCAGTAGAAAAATAAGATATTTGTTTATAGACTACAAAGCATATCCTAACAGCCTTGTATGGTTACCAACAGTCAAAATTTCGATTTATGTTTGTGTTGAAGAGATGTGCTTCTTTTGTCCTATATGTGTATGGTTTGATGAACCTCCCAAAACGGAAGATCAGATTAAGTTTTCCGATTCCATTATTGCGTAAAAGACTATAACGCTAAAATCAAAAACTCATTATATGTCTAATTTCCCCGTGGTCCTGAACTACGGGCCGGTGCTGGTGTGTCTGACGGCATGAGCCAGCCAGTTGAATTATTTGTCCAAACAGGAGACGATAACTGGAAGAATGACTTGTAGAATTACAGGTTTGCAACATGTCTATTTTGCTTTTTAAGTGGTCTTGGAGAATGGGCGGGTGCCAAAATTTTTATATGTCAAAATTCAGTTGAATTCCAAGCCCAAACTGTGGACATCTTTCCATAAAAAATAATAATAATAATAATTTCTGGGTTGGGATTGGTTTAGTTGTCTTTGTGTCCCCGGTTTTGTGGATTTTGGATCAATTTCCATCATATGCTGTTTGTCTCCATTGAGTGCTACCGATTCAGTGAGGCTTGTATTTTTTATTTGGGTGATGCAGGCACAAGATTTCAGGTAGCAGGGTTTGCCCAGATGAGGAGGAAAGATGTGGTTGCAGAACATGAAGTTAAAACTAATAGTTTTGGGTATCTTAATTGCGCCGATTCTCGTCATCGCGCTATCTGTTTGTGGAGGCTTCAATTGTTGATGTGTCCTCTTTGCGCTCTATTTTGCCAAATCTTTATGATCAGGGTTGGAGTTCCTCTTACAGTTTTACATTTCCGGTCCTCACAATTATTTTTGTTTGCCATTTCACATTCTGATATAGCCTATATTGTAAGACAGTGTATTTATAGTTTGTATGCAAACTCTTCTCTAGTCTTTTGACGTGTGAAAGTATTCCGTTCCTTTATTTCAAGAATTACTCTTGATGCTTAAGCAATGGAAAATTGCAACCTAGCGTCATTCATTCCAGATTTGTTATTCAGTAGTGGTAGTATTCATTTTGTTAAAAGTTCATATTATTGTGTTCTGGTTTCCTCCCAAAGTTTGTGTTTCTGGTTTTCTTATCCTCGCAACCTTTCCATATGGAATATGCAATTTTATCTTCAGTCTTAATCTTTTGATTTACAAGAACTTGGGAACATAATCACATTAAAAGAAAGCATAATATATCATTTAAGAATTCCTTTTGCTTTTCAAAGCCCCCTTGTAACAGAATACATCTACAGAAAAGAATAAATCCATAGAAATACATTTTCAAAAGAATATAAAACCAATGGCATTCCATTAGCCAAAAAAGGGAACATGCGCATTATGCATGGTTTATTCGGCCATCTCGTATTCTCATATGACAAGTGAAAAAGTATACCCCAACCAAGAAAATAACCATACTTCATGCATTCAATTGCAATGCTGAAACACCAAAACACGGCGTGTATAAACCACGCTTTTCAGATGTTGATCTCCATGTTGTCTATCAGACGGATCTTCCCAAACCATGCAGCGACACAGAACACGACAGAACTCGCAATCTCTTCCACGCCCACCAAACGTTCTTGGTCAACAATCTGCTAGAAGAAAGCAACACCATGTTATAACATCATAGAAAAGATCTTTTCGATGTTGATGAAACAAAGATGTTCCCATTTGTCCTAGAGAGAATTTTGAAGTGAAAGCGCAAAAAATCCAATATCATTTTGTTCCAAATGTCCAAAAGAAACAAGGGATCCTGATGAGAAGAATGTTTCACGAGTCACCTCAGCATAATCAACTCTTCCGCCTGCTTCTTCTATTGCTTTGATGACCGAGTCTCTCAACTCTCGACAATTAACTTGACCGTTTTCTGCGGCAATTCTAGCGCTTGACAAGGACCTGCTTATCGACAATGCCTAGAGAGAAAGAAAAAAGAACAGATTAACTGCTAGACACAACATCTTTCATAAAATTTTGATATGTTAAGAAGAAAAACTTCAATGGGTTATATACATAAGAATTTGAAATGTAATAAGAAAACTTCAACAAGCCTTGGAAGAAAACCTGCTTTCTTTCTTCAGGCGAGAGATGCACATTCCGTGAACTCATTGCAAGACCATCACTTTCGCGAACTACCTCAGAACCTATAATTTTTATGGCAAAATCAAGGTCCCGAACCTGTAAAATTCAACCCGACAATTGGTGAACAAAGCACCATCCATAACCTATTATGCCAGAATCATAACATACAAGAAGCCCAATTTCTAACTTCTCATAAATCGCTCAAAAACATATCTCTTGCTCTAGTCTGAAACTAGCACCAAATTACCTAGGCCCGTTTGTTTTTATTCTCAAAACTTTTAAAAATGTTTTCATATGCTTTTCGAGATATAAATTTTAAAAGCACTTTTACAATTCTCATAAAATTTTCATTTTTTTAAAAAAAAATATTTTCACATATTTTAAAAACAATACCAAATGCCCTGGTGTGATAACACATGCAATCACACCCCCCACAAAATTGGCTTCGAATGATCAAAGCACAAGCACATTTTTTCTAGACCACAAGCCTATTTTTCATACAATCAACATTCACGCTCAACTGAGATTTGTTCCTTAACCAAACAAACAAACAAAAGAAACAACACTTTTAATTAAAAAAAAAAAAAAAAAACCTGACCATGCGCTGAACAATTCGGAGCTGCTGATAATCCTTCTTCCCAAACACAGCAACATCAGGGTCAACAATATTAAACAACTTGGTGACAACGGTGGCAACCCCTCTAAAGAAAACAGGCCTGCTCTTCCCACACATGCCCTTTTCCAACCTCTCTACGTTGACCCACGTTTCATGTCCCAAACCTCTGTTCTCCACACACGAAACCACTCGAACACCACCTTCTCTCTCTTTATTAACATTGTTCACACTTAGAGGGTTTGTTGTTCCATAGTCGTACAGAGTATGTGGGTGGAAAACGACATCAACACCGCCGGGAACAGCCTTGAGCTTCTGAATATCGCCGTTGAAATCAGATGGGTATGTGGAGAGGTCCTCGGAGGGAGAGAACTGACCTGGGTTTACGTAGATTGAGACGACGACGAGGTCGGCGTGGTTGTGGGCTTCTTTGATGAGTGACAAGTGGCCCTGGTGGAGAAACCCCATTGTGGGAACCAAGCCAATGGTTTTGCCTTGGGCTCTCATCTCTCTTGACCATTTCCTCATCTGGGTCTTGTCTGTTATTATCCCTGGTTCCTTATTTGCCATTTGAGATGTCCTTGGTGTTTGGGGTTTGGTCTCTGAGAGAATGGTGTTCGAGGGGTGATTGTGGAGGCTGAAGGGAAAGGCCATTTTTTCCCCAGAGGAAATCAAATGAAAAGTGGCGGCTTGGTTCTCAACAACCTCCGTGCGCTGACCAACAAATAAAGATACTTTTAAAATTTGGGAAAAGAATGGAAGGAAAATTTGACTTCTTCAGGTGCTGGATTCGGGGAAAGCAAAGTAGCCCACGTCACTACGAGCACCGCCCATTGGTCCAATAAAGTGTGTTTATCTATCTTTTTTATTCGAAATAGGCAATTTAGCATATGTGGCCCTGAAACTACTAATAGTTTGGTTTTTAATTTTTTAATCTTGTGAAATATTTTTGGAACGCTTTAATTAATATTTTTAAAGTTAATATTATTTTTAATATAAATGTTAATATTTTATTTGTTACTAAGAAATATAAAAATAACATATTTGATGTGTGATTTTATTTTATACTCTAATGCATAATGCTATTTAAAATATGATATTTTTTTTTATCATAATTATTAAACCTTGAAAGTTATAAAAAAACTTTTAATGTTAAAATTATTTAAAGGTGATAATGTTATAATTATTGAAGCCAAAAAGTCGATCTATCAAAGAATTAAATGCCAAATTCATTATATGTTAAACGTAATGGTAAATTTCTCAAAAAGTTTAGCATATAATAAATTTTCTATTAAAAATAGTATTGTATTAAAGAAAGCTTTTTTCCACTTAAATGTCAAATTTACCATCAACACATCATTTAATATTATATTAAAGATGCTTTTAATAGGTGATAGTTTGGTACTTTAATTCGCACTCTTTTAGCCTTGGTGAAATACTTCCGGAACTCTTTTAATCTTCATTTTAAAGTTCACATAACAAAACAACATAAATAACATTGAGTGTTGTTAATATTTTTTTAAAAAGTACAAAAAGGTTAACAAATGACTTGTTAAAAAAAGCCCAAAATCAAGGTATTCCTATATAATTATTATACCGAAGAGAAGAGAAAAAAACCCCGTTACAAACCAATTGTATTAACTAATATGGTACAACAGATTTTGGTAACAAAGTTGAGCTTCAAAACTATATATTTAATAATAAACTTCACAAAGCAACCGCATTTTTAATTAAACAAACGTGCTTTATTTAAGAGTGCTTGACAACCAACATGAAATTTAAGTAAAATAATTATGAGAATTTTATACTGTAATTTGTTTTTATTTCATATTATACATATAAGAGTTTTATATTGTAGTTGATAATTTGGTGTTAAACTTGGTTCCAAACACACTTTAAACCTTTTAAATTTCATTTGCATTATTTTTAGCCATTTTTTAAGCGTTTAAGCCCAACAGGACCAGGCGAAGATCCTGATAATTGGTACGTTTAACTTTTTTTTTTTCATGACGCTCTCTTTGATACATTTTTCATTGCACTTACTCTTATACATTGCTATAGATTTTAAGAAAATACATATACACACATATATACACTTACCTACATATATATATTTGAAATTATCATGAATATCCACTAGTTTAAAGCAGAAAGAAAGCATGCAAAACGGATCCAAAGAAAGCGACAACAAAATCTTCTGCCTGTTAATCGAATAGAAAAGATAAAAGGATATTTATTTTTTATATTCTTTTTTTTAGGTTAATGATTGTGAGCTTTAAAATTACCAAATTATAGTTAATTAATAAAGAAAAAAATAAAGCTTTTAAAAAATAAGAAGAAAACAAAAACACAAAATACTGATTTTTTAGGGTATTTTATACATTCTTAAGTCAAAAATCTTAGTATAAAGTTTTTTTAAGTTCTTGAAGTCGTCTTATTTTTTTAACTTGAAGGTACTCTACGCAATTTTTTATGTTAAAACTGAAGATTAATCAGGAAAATGTTTAAAATTATGTATTAAATTTAATATGAAGGTATTTATTTGATAAAATCAGAAAATGAAGGTATATGTTTAAATATACCTAAATTATATTCTATAAAAAGATAAATAACTCAAGATAACAAAAAAAGAAAAAGAAAAATAAAACATCTCTTTGGATGAGTAGTGACTTACAAGCAAATAAATTAGGTGACGAAACAGCAGAGATTTTAGAATGGGACCAATAGCATGTTGGTACCTCATCTACTTCTTTCTTTATTAGCAAGCAAAAAGTGAAGTTTTGAGCTTGCCAATACAACACTTTTTTTTTTTTACTAGACTCTCTTCACTTCAAATGTCAATCATGTCCTCCCATTTGACTTATTCTAATTTACCTTTCATTACATCAATCATAACCTTCTAAACACCCCTATTAACAACACATTCCCACCATAGCTTAAAAAAAAAAAAAAAAAAAAAACCCATAAAGATCGCCAATATATTAACATGCCAACACATTTTTATTTTTTTTTTGCTGGAAAATATTTTAACATGCCAGCTGATCTCTATATGGAGTGATCTCCTCAAAGATAGGCAGTCTCTTTGACCTAATTGGGCCTCGTTCATTCAACAACCCCTCAAGGCCCTTGACGAAATCATCATCAAGGCCCAATAGATCTAGCGCTTCTGGGTACGAGTCTCTGGACTGTATCTCCAGTTTCAAGTTGTGGGCCCTTTTCTGGGCCTTAAAATCGTTAGAACCCGGAATTCTACCTTGCAGTACATCATCAAGAACCAGGTCCGCATCGGCATACCTACCTTGTTTGATCAAGCATAGGACCAAGTTACAGCCCTTGTTAGCATCTGGATCAATCATTTGGGCTTTCCGGTAAACCACCTCCGCCATCATGAAGTTGGACTTCTGCATATAGGCCCAGCCTATATTACCCTGAGAGAAATGATTTTTTTTGAGTCGTACGATTCAAGAGCGTGGTTCAAACTGAAAATACTAGTTTAAAAACTATAACATATAAAAGTTTTATTATAATTGCTACGAGCTTTACAATATTTATTGATTGAAACTAATGGTTTTAACCAAGATGCAAAACAAAGCGTAACATCATCTCATGGAATTCTAATTCAGCTGCTACTTGAATACGACCATATGAGTAGCGTCTTAAAGCATTGTTTTGATAGTCAATGAATTGACTGATTGACTTGGTATAATCACTCATTGATCAATATAAATGTCGGTATTAATAATGATTTATCGGCCAATCATTCATTTTTTGATGTTATAATTTTTTAAACACCCACCAATATAATTAAAAACAAAAAAAAAAAGGAAAAAATTCTCATTTGTCAAGTCAGATATTATTAAAGAGTTGAAGCTAAAATTTGTAGCATTGCTTATGGAAAAATCAATTGCAATAGCTCATCCGAGTACAAAGAGTTATGAAAATAAAAATCTAAATGGGTGTTTATTACTTCGTCTTCATTGACGTGTTTCCTTGCTAAACTAGGAACATAATTCTAATTCATAATGCGCAAGTTTTGTGTTTTTCAAACAAACGTTTGATATTTTCCTTTTCCTCTTTTTGTCTAGATACGTACCAACAATCTTGAGGTCTCTTGCTTAACAGAAACCTGGAACTTCTTGCCATGGGAACGGGCGGTCTTGGTAGGTCTTCCACGGAATGCCACTCCTTGGTATATTGCTCTCAGCTTCCGTTTTAGCAAATCAATCTGCTCGTCAATCTTCCCACATTTCTGCACGTATATATTATATAACAAATTAGCTATGCACTTGTGTATATATATAGGCGAATCTAGAAGAACGGGATGTAATTGAACTATTAAGATAAGACAAATAAAAAGACGTAAAATCATAGAAATAAAAAAGTTTACAATGATGGCCCTCTGTCTTTGTCCGTGAGTGACTGTGCCCCTAGATCGATACTTGGAAAATGCATGCATGTTAATGTATACTCAAGAAGTAGAATTTGAATGGAGTTGAGCTTATACTTTGTATAAGTCAATGAGGACATTATCAAGTGAATCCTGGGCTCGTTTGGAGCAAAAGCGTCTGAAAGACTTGACTGCTTCAATGGCTTCTTCGGCTCTGTTGAGTTGTTTCATCACCACAGCCATGTCCTTGAGTGCACTGTCCACTCTGTCCCCAACGTTTATGGCTGCCCAAAACAATACTAGTGCCGTTTCTGGATCCTTGTCAACTAGCTGCAAATGAAATTTCAATGATAATTGTAAGTGTTCTTTAATTATCTATAATATTAAGTACATAGATTTGATGGCTAAATTATCAAAAACTACTATCATTTATATGTTGATACGTTTGATTCATAAATTTGAACTAAAATTCAAACTTTTTTGATAGAAAATGTTATGACAAAAGTGTTTGAATTATAATTAAAGCAATGAAACAATCGAAAACCATTTTCGTACGTGTAATTTTTATATTATTTTTTTTTCCAACAAGTAGTACAATTAGTGTACAATTTAATTAGTGCTTAAGAGATTTAATGATAATAAATATGAGATCATAATTATGATATATTTACTATATAGGCCTATCTAAAAATTATGAGGTCATAATTCACTATAGCCAAGTAAATATATTTTTATATTATATCTCTATTTATACTTTGAAGGTAAAAAAAATTAATTTTATCTTTATGAGGTTATAATATTATTATTCAACAAAGCTATAAATTTTAGTTAATATATAATATATTTTTTAAACTAGGCAATATTGTTTATAAGTAACAGGTTTTAACAAAGTACCTAAAAAATAAAAATTCAAGGAGGTATAAATAGTCAACTCAAAATAAAAGTGGTCCAGTGGTGGACAAAATGATAACGTCATCGAAAAAGGCTGTCGTCAAAATTTTGAGGACTTAAGATTCAATAACTGCTAGATGGACACATGGGTTCCTGGTATAGGTCCCACAGCCTTGCATTTCATTAAAGCGTCTTTTTCTCCTCTTTTTCTCGATTTTGATTTTTGATTATTGTTCTTGCTTGTTTTTTTTTAATGAATATATATTTTTCCATATAATTAAGAAAGAAATTAAAATATACCTTTTTCCATGCTACACACCCTATTTCTGATGTTGTCGTTTTCTATAATCTAATACAAGAAAGTCTACAATAAAGGAGAGTGTACGTAAATTTTGAATTCTCCTTCTTTATCAATTCTTTCTCAAGATTCATCATATGTCTGGAGTTGGAGTTTTTTATTTTTTGTGTGTGAATGTTCGATCACTCCTGATTTGATTGAAATGGAAAATATTTTCAATCACACTTATTTTTTTGAGTATAATTAACAATTAGTAATATAATGATGACAATGAAGATATAAATTTATTTTAAATTTTCTGTCTTGGGTAATTATATCCTTACCTCTAGAATAAAGATAGAAAAGTAATAGATTCACATCAATAGAATTTATCAGTATAGCACAATGTCACATTATATTTTGCACATCCTTGTTTCAAAATATATAGGAATTTCGTGTATGAGATGATCTAATTATCAACAAAAAAAGAAATTCTGGATGATCAATAACAACTAGATTTAACAAAATACGAAAAAGAGAAAGAACTATACTTGCACTACATGAGATGATTTAAAAAGAAAAATCATTTCATTTCAAATAAAAAAAGAAAATACAAAAAAAATTAGGGCAAAAAAACTCAAGAGGACATTATTGAATTAAAGAAAAGATCTGTTGGCATCAGTACCACCCAATCTAGTTGGCTTCGAACAGAAATTATATCAATATATACGAAACTTCTGAGTAATCATTTACTTCAGATCATTAAATCATAAATTTTTTAGATCTAGATATATATCCGTGCGAAATAAAAGCAAAAGCAGTTTTAACTCTAATTAACCAAACATCGACATAACATTGTTAGACATTTGAAAAGATTAGATAAATATAATAGTTCTTTACTGATGTCACGCTCATTCTGAGTTCTGAGCTCTAGGGTTTCTGTAATTCATGTTTATTTGGAGAATCCTAGACAGCTTTTTTCTTTTTCAATTTTTTTGGGAACAAAAATTTCGGAATCATTTTAAAAGAACCTAATGTGTGTGTATATTTATATATATATATATGATTTTCCTTTCACAAACGTCAACAACCAGAATTTCGATATATAGCTAGAAACAAGAAGATTGCAAAACGACGATATTTGAATTTAGTTCATGAAAAGATTATGCTACAGCAAAATATAAAAAAAAAAAAGCCCTTGCAATAAATTGATACCAAATTTGATATAAAGGTGCAGTTTTGCTGCAGTGATAGTTTTACACCGTTGATACCAGTACTATTCTCTCGCCAAAAAAAAAAAGGAAAAAAATTATTGCGACAAAAATTTATTCTCCGAAAAATGATAATAATAAGAACGTACAAAATTAATCATGATAAATTAAATAAGATTAAAATTTAATTACTCATGAAATAGTGCAATAGATTTTTCAGTCATGCATTTAAGCTACTGATCATGAAATGAAAAGCTTATTGTTCATCACTAATCCAAAAGATTAAAGTAACAATTAATTACCTGGGCATGTTTAGCTCTAACATAAGGAGTATCACCAGAAGGAACCTTGTGAATAACATGATAAAGTTCATCCTTTTTGCCTTTCATAGGACTGCTCTTCTGGGAATTGCCTTCCATTCTCTCTCTCTTCCTTCTCTCTCCTCTCTCTTCTTTTAGACTCGTTGGTTGTAGACTTTTGTAGTAGTAATAAAGGGAAAAGATTTGTAGTGGTTGGGGTTTACCATTCAATTCTAGTCTAGAGAGAGACTGCGGAAGTTGGGAACACATCAATTTATAAAAGTGTTTGTTTATGTATGGAGGGAATGAATCCGGTCCAGTTTGCGTCCGAGTTCTTGCTTTGCCAGCCTCGTAAATCAAACAGCCAATAAGCTTCTCTATCCCCCATCGTTTTGAAACGTGCCATATTCTCATTTAACGTTTCGTAGATTCCTTGCTGTATGACTAGTATATCCCCTCAATGATTAATAGATAAAAACCCTATCTTTTTTTCCCTTTTTTTTTGCCATATAATGTTGAAATAAAAATTATTATAACGAATAAAGTTAATTATGTATCATACGTGCACCAATAAAGTTCTAGTTTGCGAGTCAAAGGCCTTAAGTTACTATCGCTTTTGCTCTCCGAACAAATATTTGGTTTTGTTATGGGATTCCGTTGTGAATTAATCAAAATACTACCTAAATAATTCTTGGGGCTAGGTAATTAATTAGACCCTCTTTTGACAAATCCATTGTCCACTAATCGCAATTAGCATGTACTGTTGAAAGTACCACTAATTGGTATGAAAGAGAGTTGCGTAAATTATAATGCAAAATAAGTAATTTGAAAATGTTAAATTAGTAGGACTTAGGTCAGCTTTTGTCTCTACAAATAAGAAATGAACGATCTTATCAAAGTTAAAGTAGTTTGCGTCTAATTTTAAAAATATATTATGTTTAACCAAGGACAGAGGTGTGTAATGCCTAGTGGGGCTGGTGCTCCCACGCACTTTTGAAAAATTAAAATTTGAACACAAAATTAAGTTAGTATTCTTGTACATATCTTTACTAACATTCACCCTTTTTATTTTATTCATATACTTCTTTTATAAACAACTTTACTCATGTTAAATAAGAAATGACTGATCTTGTCAAAGTTAAAATAGTTTGTCCAATTTTAAAAACATATTATGTTTAACCAAGGACAGAGGTGTGTGACGTCTAGTGAGGCTGGTTCGCCCACTCACTTTTGAAAAATTAAAATTTGAACACAAAATTTTTTGACTTCTTTTATTTTGCCCCATTGTGATTTAGCATTTTCATACATGCCTTCACTAACCTTTACCCTTTTTTTTTTTATTCCTATACTTCTTTTATAAACAACTTTATACATTTTACTAGTTATTGTAATATGTTTTATGATACTTTATATTTTAGACTAAATCATCGCGTATTCACATTTATACTGTTACATTTTAAATATATGTTAATCCTCACCTCATTTCAAAAAGGTTGATTTTGACTATATATGAAAATGACAAAAATATCCTTTACATTTTGTAATTTTTATTTTACTAAGGGCATTTAGATTTATTGTAGTTAAATTAACTATTGGCTAATTACGCAAGGTCAGAATAGAGAAAAATATTAAAATCTAAAGTTTTAAACGTGATACAATCTAAAATAAAAAGATAGTTTTATATCCTCAAAAAATACATGATATAAAATTAAAAAGAAAACCTTCTAGCTTTTATGGTATGATATCCTTCCTGGTGGCTCCCGTGTGGCATGTTAGATTTGATTTTGATCACATTAAAACAAATAAAAAGTATGCAAACAAAATATTTTTTTATAATAAAACTAATGTTTCAAGACAAATCTCTATCAACAAGGTGTTTTCATACCCTAGAATTCTTAATATATACACACACACACACATATATATGCGCTAGTTATTAAAAATATTAGGAGAAGCTTTTTTTTATATATTTATATTATTTATTTTTTAAAAGAAAATTTCAGTTCCAGCTGAAGTAAAATATATGTCAGTTCTACCATTTCGTTTTACCTCTTAAAAAATTTTAAATACCTGATCACATTAAGAAGACTTAAATTTGTTCAAAATTAATCAGTGCACAAACTTGAGGATTCAATTTTATGGCTACGAAGTATTTTCCCCTGTCCGATCATAGGATTTTCCCCTGGATGATCAACGGGTTTGTTAATTGTTATTTATTAAGATCTTGTCTATACGGTAATACTGCAGCGCTGGTGGCCGCATGTATATTTTTTTATTTGTTCAAATATCTGATTAATTCCATAAAAAAAAAAAAAAATTTAAGGGAAGAACTAGTGCGTTAGCCTTCAAATATTATTTACATACAGCCTGGAGTATTAAGCTTTTGAAAAAATAAACTTACAGCTATGCAAAAAAGAATAATGATCGTGTAAAAAAACAATAGAATAATAATTAAGTAGGCCTAATGTGTGAAATAATGGATAAATTCAAGAAAAATAAGGCGGATAAGTAGTGATCGTACATGGAGATGGTTCCTTTTTTTTTTTTTTTTTTTGTTCATTGAGATGGTAATTGAGTAATTGAAGTTAATTGATATATTGTCTAAATATGTAACAAAGTATATGTGCAAGGTGTTTGACAAAATCAGTTATAACTAAAAGTTTTTTCTTGTTACAGTTTAAAGCTCTTACATACTACAGCCTATAGTGGTAAAAAAAATATATAATATAAAGCTTTCATATGCTATAGTTTTCAGTTAAAAAGTTGTAGTCCTAATCTCACTTTTCAAACACCTATGTATATATATATACATGCATATATATATATACACACACACATATATGAGTTCCTAGCAAAAAAAAAAAAAAAAAAAACTGTTGATACATATGAGTGTATTTAGCCTTTATTGTGGTTTGATACGGACAACTAGCAGCGATCATCATGTCAAATATACTTTTGATTTCCAACTAGTTATAGTTATACATTTAAAAATAGTAGATGTCATCAATTGGCAGTAAATATTTAAAAAAAATAAATGAAGAAAAAACATGGCTAAAGGAAAATTTATGATAGGATAAGCATTTTGGCTTTAACTGTTTAATTAATTTTTTGATGGTTTAATTTATAATTGAAAATTTACAATTATGTCTTAATTTTTTATGAGGTAAAATTTACAATTATGTGTTAACACAGACAACTGCAAATTAGGCGGTAATTTAATTTTTCCTTAGGCAAAATTTACAATTATGTGTTAACATAGACAATTGCAAATTAGGCTGTTAAAAAAAATTAATACAACGATTAAAATAATAGTACTTATTGGTAAGACCAAAATGTCTATCCTACCATGAGAGCTCTCCATTAATAGTAGGACCAACTTCAACAGGAATGCAATAGGAATGCAAATGTTGAATATGATTAAAAAAAAAGTGTTCTAAGCAAGATATGTTTAATGTATTATTTTATTCTATTTATGAAGTAAAAAATTAACACATCATACCGATTGTTTGGCACATGGTATATTTGATGTCAAGTATAGCATAGTCAAATTTGACTTTAAGTAAAGTATTGCACCTGAAAATGATTACTTTAATAAAGATCAAATTTTAAGATTAAATTTAGCATTGTATTGACAATACTATAGTGTTGACGTCTATATATTTTGCTAAAAATGTTGCTATTTATTTAGACGTAAACATTGGTAAAGTTCATTCTTAGGAAAATGAAGGTAAGAGAAGAAGAAGAAAGATTAAAACAAAATTTTCTCACACAAACACATGATTGATGGATCAAAATTTGAAAAATCGAGAGTTAACAACAAACGGATGTTGCAAAAACTAATCTGGCTTTTGACGCATGCCAGGGGAATGAATCTAGACATACTTGAGAACTGACGAGTTGTCTATGCTTCCAAAATAATTGCATGCTGACACCTTGTAATATTAGACAATGCTCGTGTTGTGAAGATAATCTAAGCAAATAAATAAAAAATAAGAATATCGTCTGTTTTCACAGTGTTTTCAAAATAAATTAAAATGATTTTATTTTAAAAAATAAAAATTTTTTAAAAATTATGTTAAAAATATTTTTAAAAGTTTTGCCCCAAAAAATGTACAAAAACAATATTAAAAACTCACAAAACAATATCAAATAAGGTTGCATGGTGTAAAAATATACTTTATTGGCAAACTATATTTTTAAATTATTACTATTGGAAAAATCAGTTTAAAAAAAAAAAAAAAAGACCGCATTAACTTTTTGTTGTTTTTCACGTCTATGTCCGCCCGTACAAACTTAAGACTCACCCTCTAAATATTTAAATTTAATTAATCTTAACGTTCATTACAAAGAGATCAGAAAATATCAGATGTAAAAATGTTATCAACTTGACCAAAAAAAAAAAGTGCCAAATACATCGAGTGCATCTGGCTGCGAATTGAGACAAATACAACTGCAAGCTCCACCTCGTATCTCGACCGTCAAACTCAAACTCAGCAATAAGTACGAAATTGGAAAATCGTTTTTTTTTTTTTTTTCCTGGTCGTTTTAAGGATGTTATTAAACGTGTTATGTGAAACCTCTATCACGAGATTCACGACGATCAAGTTCTTTTATGTCGTTTTTCTTCTTGCATCATAGTCCGTACTTATAGGGTGGGTTGCCAACTTGTTTAGAGTGAAGGCAAGTGTGCTGGACTGTTAGTTGTTAGTGGGTAAAATTGGTATTTTGCAACATTGATAGACCAATTTGTACAAGGAATTAGTTATGAATAGGACCAAAGCCAAAAAATTATAGAGGGAAACTTGAACCCAAAAAAAAAATATATTGGAGAGTGTTGGTTGGGTACGGGAGCTCCACGGTGGACCAAAGCCACTGATGGCAGCTAAGTTTTTTTATATTATTTGATCACACACTTTAAACATTTCTTCTTTTCTTTTCTTCTCTTTTTTATGGGGTAGAAATCATTCACTTTAGACCTTGCTTTATGGTGAAAGCAACTCAGGAATCTCAAAAACCCATGAGAAAACAAATGTTTGTGTATAATTGTATTTTAATTTTTTTTATCTTGATTCCTGAGTTAGAACTTGAGAAGAGATTTGATTTTTGAGATTTGTATACAATACAAAGTAATTTAGTTTATTTTCACCAATAACCCATAAGAATATTTATTTGTTTTACTTTAATTCTCGACATTAACTTTTAAAAGTTCTACTGTAATGACATTTTTAAAATACATAGTTTTGATGCTACATTAATATAGTTTTGGCCCTACATTAATAAGTTGTTTACTTTTGGGCGGAATCTAATATGGGAATAATACACAAGGGTTTTAAGAAAAACAAAAAGGTTTTTCATTATAAAAAAAAGAAAAAATTTGAAAAAAATGCAAAAAGAAAAAAAATTATGAAATAGAAGTATAGTTGTGCCGTGCAATCATGATTTGTTTTCTTTCTAGAATTATTTTTTTGGATATTTCTTTTTCTTTTTTTTTTCTTTTTCTTTTTAACCATTATACCCCTTTTAAAATCCTCACGTCACATCCTTGTTTCACGATCTTAGGATCTTTATAACTATACCATAAATTAAAAACTTGCATTGATTTATACTACTAAAAAACATTTATAAAATATATCACACTACATCATCACACTAAAATTAAAATTTTAAATATGTACTTCTATCATTAGCAATTTGGGAGAAAGCAGTGTGGAAGAAAGGGGAAAAGAAAGAACCTAATTATTTTAGGGCATTTTAGTCCTTGCAAGAAAAACTTTTACCCGATCGGGCATTTAATGTGGCACCAGGTGTAAATAGTTTTTTGCTGTGGCATAATTCAATCCCCACCTTAAAATGACGGCCTTAGGCGTAAATACCTCCACAATCTATTCAAAAACTTGATTTTTATTAATGAGAAGGAATAAAAAACTCAAATTTTCATAAACATCAAGGTAGCTATACCTTTAAAAATAAATGTCTGGGAACTACATAAGATAACTGCATGTATTTGGAGGCCGTTAGTGAAAATAGTAAATAACCCCAATAAGCTTTATTCTATGAAGATCACACGAAAGATCAAAGATGTGTAACCATCTAAGAAAATCCACATGGAGAAGTCTTATGTTGTTTTTTTTAGTCGAATAGGCTGTTTAAAAAACGGTTCTAACAATCAATTATAACTGTAATTTCACATGGTATATTAAAAAGCTACATTATAAAGTTTTTACATGCTACAGTTTTCAAACTAAAATTGTTGGTTCTAATCTTTTTTTTCCAAACGACCTAATAGTCTCCCGTTTCAACCTCAAAAAACAAAAATTGTCAATGCCTTGAAAAGCACTTCTTAACCATGATTAGAATGTTTATTACGTAATTTAAGAGTAATACGCAAGTTTTTCTTTCCTTCTCTTTTCCCTGAAAAAGAAAAAAGAAAAGATAAAAGCTCTAGTACAATGAGCAGAAATACATTAGTTTCAGAACAGTTCAAAAGCGACCAAACATGTGATTGGTGTTTCCAATTATGAGTAAGGTTACCAGCAAGATTCCGCGTTGGACAACGACTTGCTTTACTTGAGTTGAGCGAGGATCACAAGATCAGTCATGAAAGTGATGATGATATCTAGCAATGGATACAGCAGTCCCCAATAATTCTCGCCTTTTCTTGGTCTTTTTCTTCTTGCTTTACTTGTAGGAAAAATGCCCATTTCTTCTTTTAATTTCTTAAAAGCAAGAACAAACATGCCTTTGGCAGGTTGATCCAGACCACTTTTTTTGTTATAAATAGTGTAAAGCTCTCATATACTACAATAACAATAAAAAAATCGCTAAAATATAAAACTCTCACATGCTATTATAAAAACGGTTCTAACCACCGTGCCAAACTCCCTCAACACATCACTAAATTATTGTTATAAAATTAAAATTCAACGCAATATTTAAAATATCTTAAAAATATCATTCATGACATAGTAATTATTTTAGTGATATCATATATTATATTATATAATTACATATTAATTATTTTAATGATAATTTAATGATATTATTTTGAGACATATATAGAATATTTACAAACTAGAATCATATTTTAATTCAATAAATATAATTGCGCTATTTGTCTCATTAATCTGAATAAGGGTTAATGAGTCATGTGGCCTTTTTTTATTTGTAGAATTAAAATATGTTTACATTTTATGAGTATTCTTTATATGTCTTAATACATATGTATAAAGACATTAATGATCATAATAATGATATTATTAGTTTTAATTTATTTTTTTAGAATAACTAGAATATACGCACTTAAGATTTCAAACAGAGTATGATATCATTATATTTAAAAAAAATCCCTAGAGTTAGGGTTTTATTGCTTAAATTTGAATTGGCATTTAAAATAACGATTTTAAAATTTTTTAAAAAGATGGAATTTTTTTATCAACAAGTTAGATTTACCGACAAATTAAAATCAAGATGTTATAATTAAATTAATGATATAGTTTTACTAACAAATTGAAATTAGAGTATTGAAATTAAATTAACAACACAGCATTATTAAGTCTTTTATGTATCTTACTGGTTATATAATGAATATATCATTAAGTTAATGATACATAATGATAATGATACACAATGATATTTATTTTTTAAGACTTCAAGTGAATGATATTTCTTTTTTTTGTAATATGTAATTAAGTTAATGATATAGTATTTATTAAGTCTTTTTATATATCTAATAGGTTATATAATTATTATATTATTAAGTTAATGATACATAATGATAACAATACTCTAACATTTATTTTATTTTTTAAAAACTTCAAATAATAATGATAATACATCAATGTAATATATTAAAATAAAAAATATATGTATATATTTTTTTCTTAATTTAATTATTCTAAAAATAAGAAAATTTGTTATAAAAATTTAAATACATAATAACATTTAATTATAGATTATTTTAAGGTTCTAAATATATAAAATTTTTTAAAAAAAACATATAAATGATATTTATATAATAAAAACATATATTAATTCACTCCTTTTAAGGGACAAATTATGTAATTTTTACAATGAAGAATGATTTGGGCCTCGAGAGGAGAATGGGCTCAGTTTTGTCAGTTTGAGTCCAAATTTTGCACAGGTCCAGAAGAAATGTAACCAATCTGATTTTTTTTGTTTTCTTTCATAGCAAACGAAATCTGAGAAAAGAAAATCGAAATCACGAGGTAAAAGAATGAGATCAAAAACTTGTAACAGAGATAATTTGCTTTTGTAAGGAATAAAGATATGTGACAACAAAAATCTAAATACAATCATCGGCAGCAATAAAGGTGAAATGAATTACAGCATTAAAACCGACTACTTGAACTTTTCGCCAAAACCTCCTTGCCCACATTCATATAACGCAAGAGCAAAACATGAAATAGAAACTGCTTTTTTGGAAGCCACATTTCACGCTATTAAAACAGTATTTCTGGATAAAAATTCACCCCACAGGCAAGCATTCAGCTAAAGCAAAAACAACACCAACTGCTGATTTATGCCTGGTTTCCGCCACCCCTTGATCGGCCTCCCATCCGTCCTCGGCCACGACCATATCCTCGGCCCCCTCCACCTCTGCCTCTTTCATATCCTGTTCCTACACCTATGATAAAATAAAATCAAAACAAAACCAAGTAATTAAGATGCCCAAGTTTCTTTTCTCATGAAGAAGAACATTAGGACACACTTCTACGCGTCCAGGAAGTAATCATGAAAAATGAGTTCTTTCCGAGGCACAACGATGTGTTTTATTGTATGCACATGTTCATGGTTACATTACTTACCACGATAGCCCCAACCTCTCCCTCGACCGCCTCTGCCCCGATTCGAATATCCACCATTATCTGGTGAACACGAGTAAAAGCTGGATGAAGCTTAAAACAATATATGGACATTCATGAAATCAGCATAAATGAACTAAGGCTCATCAAGATACATAAAGATTTTATTACCTTGATAGTTCCCATAACCACCTTGATAGTTTCCATATCCACCTTGGTAATTTCCATACCCACCCTGATGGTTTCCATACCCACCCTGATGGTTTCCATACCCACCCCTATTCCAACCCCTTCCCCGCCCTCTACCACGTCCCCTTCCACGGTTATAAGAATCTAGCATTTAAAAGAAAGAAACATATTAGAACCCAGAAGTCATAATAGAAAGGAGTACATTAGAAGCATTCCAATAAATGACATATTAGTTGCATCACCTTCGTTTATGGCATTGTACGGAGCACGAGCTTGTTTAGGTTGTTGTATCTGCTGCTGATGGTTGGTCTGTGGCTTTGATTGGTCCACTTGATAAGGAGCTTGGTACCTGCAGGCAGTTTTAATTCATATTCACGATAGGTCAGAAGCATTGAACTTAGGGATTCAAAACAAAGAAAGGAGTACATTTTTTACTAGTTGATTCACATGAAAGAACTGAGAGCATACCCAGGCGAGTTTTTGTCAAGCTCATTGGTTGATAACGTTATCGAAATCATTGAGACATGACGAGTCATCTCCACACTGCATCAGATATTAACATTTAGCATCCATCCACAACATCAATGTGCATCGCACGCCCAAACAAAGGTTCTGTTGCATCTATAAATATGTCTCAAAGAATACACTCAGACATAGATATATACAAAACTAGAAGATATACTCAAGCCAGACACTTACGGCACAAGACCCTCTTCAATGGGTTCCCATACATCCGTTATACTCACTGAGCTGACAGTGGTGTCTTGATGCAGCCTAGGGATTCTCTTCTGTTTCGCCAAATTGAAATTGCAAATTAGTTCTGGATCAAATACAGAGACGAAATGGAACGGTAATCTTGCAATGAGTACCAACCTTTATAATCTCCGCAATGGCCACCGTCTTGCTAATCGCCTGCCCCATTGCTTTCAAAACGATCTCTCTTACATGCTTTTCCTAAATACAGTAGGAAACCAAACATAATGAATTATACAGCCCAGATTTTAGGCGAAATCCCAAAGCAACCAGCAATACCAGATCACCTCATTCTAAAACCATTAAGACCTAAAACCATGTAGAAAATATATACCGATGACAAACTAATCAGAACGACGGTCAACTAGAAATTCCAAACACCAAACAACGAATGCAAAAGCTTCATAAGAGTATGTCCTTGAAATGGCAGACCCCAGAGACAAAATAATAAAAGAAACACTCGGCTTTTTTTTGGAAAAAAAAAGTATCTGGTGAGTCAAGAATAAGGTTATACAAAAAAGTGAAAAACCCATAAACCATTTAAACAGGAAAAAACAAAACTTCAAAATCAAAAGTTACTGTAAGCTCTGAGAAAAACAAACCCTAAATTTTCAAAAATTAATATCTATATGAGCAAACAGACTACGACATAATGTTCGTCAAAAGGAACATTAAGAACTACGACATAAAACATTTAAACAGGAAAAAACAAAACTCCAAAATCAAAAGTTACTGTAAGCTCTAAGAAAAACAAACCCTAAATTTTCAAAAATTAATATAAATATAAGCAAACAGAATACGACATAATGTTCGTCAAAAGGCATATTAAGAACTAAAAAAGGGCCCTGTAATCAAAAAGCACAACAGAATCTAACACAAAACCATAAAAAAAAGCCATTCGAAGGGAAAAATGGTCTAGAGAGAGAAACAAGAAGAGAACGAGAGAGAAAAGGAAAAACCTGAAGAAGAGTGGTGGCATAGCTGATATAGTTCCTGATAACGCCCTGGGTGGTGATTCGGATTTCGTTCTCGTCGATGGGGGATTCCGGCTTGGGCTTCTCAACCCTCTGGTATCTATCCATGGCTTCTTTTCTTCTTCTTCTTCGATTTGGGAAATTTTACTCGCAAAAGAGAAAAACGCAAACGAACAGTAGTTAAATGGAGAAGTCCACTCTGAGAAAACCCTAAAACCCTAGCGGAAGAAAACGAGAGTAAGAGAGAGAAAGAGCGGAGAGAGACAGTGCGTGCGTACGTGTGGGTATTAGGATTTAGAGAGAGAAAATTTGGGAGATTGAGGGGTCGCGCGTGAGTGAGGAAAATGGGTGAATCGACGAAAATCTTCCCCTCGGGTCAAGTCAAGGCGCCTCTTATACTCCATTGTCCATACCCCATTTGGCGTCGAGTTTTTTTCGTGGCCCGACGCTCGTGTTAGAAGAGCGTGCTGTTCACGAACGGTGGGGATTGGATCACGTAAGTATTTGGCTGTTGTTCGTTGCCGTCCCCCTGTTATCGTGGATTTTCTTTTTCTTTTTTCTTTTTTCTTTTTCTTATTTTAAATTTAGTTGTCTTCGTTTGATAAACTAACCCTCTTTAATAAGAAAAACAAAGACATAAGGCGAGTCTATTAGTTATTGACTGTTCGAAAAAACACTTGAAACCAAATTATAATATAATTGTTTAAAGTTTTTATATATTATAATAAAAAGTAAAAAATTGTTAAAGTATAAAGTTCTACGTGCTATAATTTTTAAATTAAAACTATTTTTATTTCATACATTTGTGTTTTTACTTCAACGGTGCACTTACATTACATCATACCCTTATTACACTATTTTAGGTTTTAACATGCCTTTTTACTTTATTTCATACTTTAATCATTTATTAATTTACATCACAATACTATAATTAATTATGCTATAAAATTCATTTTATGGATACTAATCATAAATTTTTGAGCATTCTAGCTCACAAAAATTTACATTTAACAATATCTAGTATTGCATACAGTTCACAGTCACATTCCGTATTAAAATTGTTCATATATGCATTATCATAATTTAAAAAAATATGATTTATAAAAGTAAATTTATTAATTAAATTTAATTAAATATTAAATTTTATTATGAGTTTTCCTTTGATCATTACACTATACTCTAAAAGATCAAGAATATTGTAATTATTTACTCGTAACAAGATGGTTTTGAGGTAAACTATTGGTGGCTCAATAACTATATTGTTGAATTAACTTTATATTATTCAAACACACTCTCAAAATTTGTTTGCATTTCACCGCGGCCAGATAAACTAATTTGGTCCAATCCATACAATTTGAGGAGGATTTTCAACCCGGGTAGGACCATAAATGAGAACATGGAAGCCCTAATCTCAAGTCAAACTGTGCAAGAGAAAAGTCGAAGCTCGACCTCGCTATGAATCCAAATGGGCGAAACGTAGGTCTAAAGCTAGCTTAGTGGGACAAATAAGCAGGGAAACTAGACGGTCATGGGAAATTTAAAAATGAAATTTTGATTATTACAAAGTTTATAATTTTATAAGTTTTGGATTTCATTTGAAGGTTTGGAAAACTAAATGAATATAGTAGCAAAAAAACATAAGAGTCCGTTTGGTAAATGGATTCGAATTAGTGATTTGATTTGAGTTAGTGTGATTTAAATTAGGATTTGAGTTAGTGATTTGAATTGTTATATGAATTAACGTTTGGATGTGTATTTAAGTTTTAATTTGAGAATGTAATAAAATTAAAATTTGTGTTTGGAGAGATAATGAAAATAGTTTTTGATTTATTAAAAAATCTAATAAAATCTTAATATTAATAATCTTAAAAAATATGCAATATAGATTTTAATTTATTCATCTCTTTACTAGGAACATAATGAAAAAAAAAATCATCTCAATTGGATAACAAATGAATAAGTTATGATTTTTTTCTTCAAATATAGGAGAGAGAATTTTAATTTTCACTATAGCAGAGATATCCGAGTATCAAAAGTTTAAGGGGGAGTCAGAACTCTAAAAGTTTAGATTCTTGATACTCAAAGGATTCGACTTTGGTGGAAACAAACACGTATCTAAAGGAATCTTAATACTTGAATCCAAGTTTGAGTTTAAAGAATCCAAAGAGTTCTCGAAACAAATGGGCCCTAAATATAACAAAGCAAAATTACAAACAAGTATACAAAACATGAAAGTTGTTACAATATCTATTCAAAAAAATAAATAGATAATAAAAAAATTGTAAGACTTTTACAAAGATTTTGAAAGATCTAGTGGAAAGAAGAGAGCTGAGATAATTGGAGAGGGTGTGCCTTGTGAGAAAAATGTGAGAATTTAGAGGGCTGTTTGGTAGTGTTTTCATTTTGGTTTCTATTTTTGAAAAAAATTGAGAATGAAAATATTTTAAGAAAAGTGCTAGAATTATTTTTAAAATTGTGTTTGATTGTAATTTTTTAGTATTTAGTATAAATTGTTTTGAACAATTTTTTAATGGTGTTAAATAATTTTTTAGCCACATTCCCTTGCTCAATCCCCACTAACGACAGCCTAGCACCCATTGGCGACATGCCATTCCCCACCCTAGCTAGCAACTTGACGATCCAGCCCCCCTTAACGACCCACCCCCCCGTGACCGTAGATAACAACTTGACGGCCTAGCCCCCACCCTCGTCAGTCCACAAGCAGATCTCGACGGCCCCGGCCCTTGGCCTTCGTGCCACCAGCGATGTTGATGGCTCATCTACAATTAAGAACGCGCCTCCTTTGCTACTTCGACATGGGTAAGCAAATCGCAATTTGCTGGGCGACGTGAGGAGAGATCGCAAGGTGGCCTCACTAGGTCGTGAGGTGGTGGGCATGGGAGTGCGACGATGAGGCGATGGGCTTTAGTTTGCGATGGTTTCACAACAGTTGGTGGCTTCGGTTCGCGTTGATGGTGGCAGCAGTCAGCGGCTTCGGTTTGCGTTGATGGTGGCGGCTTCGATTCACGATGGTGGAGGCTTCCTTGCACTTGGGTGGGCTGGCTAGGGTCATCGTCAGGGAAGGGCGGCTTGGGTTTGTCAGAGAGAGGACAGGGTGAGAGAATGAAGGGGAGTGATGGTGTTGGGAAGTCGACTATGCAGGGAAATAGAGGAAGGAAAAAATTGAAAACATGTTTTTTTTTTTTTTTTTAATTTTCTAAATCTATAGAAGTGAGATTTTTTAGAAAATGTTTTCGTTTTCTTTTAGAATTACTAACCAAACAATGTTTTGAAACTATTTTCAGTTTTTGTGTTTTTGAAAATGGCAAAACACGTTTTAAAAACAAAACCAAACAGGCTAAGAATCAAGAGTTGTGCTGCGGTTGTAGGGTGGTTAGGGTATTTTACAGTTTGAAAAAATAATTTAATTAAATAATCTTAGAAAAATAATAACCAAATAGGAAAATTGTATTAAATAATACAATTTAATTTTTAATGTGAGCAAATAACACTTCTAAGATATTTAAGTACTTACTATTTTTAAAATCACGTGTTTTTTTTAAACATTTGAATTTTCAAATTTACCTCTTCCTTTTTTTTCTTATTCTCTTTCTTTTTGTTTTAGTTTTTAATTATTTTAATGTTGTTTCTTGTTTTTCTCTACGTTATTTTATATCAAAATAAATTTCATTTTAATCTAAATGAGCTATTTACTTAACATTATTATATTTTAATCTCAATAAATAGTGTTCTAATTCCCTCATTCTCAACTCTCTCTCTATATATATATATATATATATATAAACCTAGGCTTAACCAAACCCTCACTTTCGTCCAAACCAGTGTCTTTATGGGTGTCATATCAAGTCTAAAATTCGGTAATAGATTGACTCGTATTTATAAATATTAACATCTTGTCTAAGAAAATATCATTAACGCATCCTAAACTTATTTTTGAGAAAAAAAAATAAGAACTTAAATAATAACTTCACACTTTCTATCAAATAATATTTTAAAAATATAAATTTTTATGTTTTTTTATGAACTTAATGAATTTTTCTTTTGATTTTGTATCTCTTCAAAAAATTTAAATTTTTTAACGCATCCTAAACTTATTTTTGAGACAAAAAAAATTAAGAACTTAAATAATAACTTCACACTTTCAATCAAATAATATTTTAGAAATATAAAATTTTATATTAGAAGACCGGCAAATATGTTTCGTTTAAAAATGGACTCATGATACACATTGCTTTCATTGGAAGACGTTCTAAGGGTGATGTTTTGAACACGGAGTTTCAATTTCAAAACTTTGGAAGAGTTTTTTTATGAATAATTTGACTTCAAATCAAATACCAAAAGCATACGACTAATTGGCGCAACTTTTTGTTTAGTTGTATACGTCACCTACAAGAATATCATTGGCGTTTTAATAAATGTCAATGCTTTTGCAGTCTGTGAAAAAGTTTCGATCTATTAAATGCAGCAGTTGGCATAAACCAATTTTATGGTACCAAAAAAAGTAGGATGTAAAAAATATGAGATGTAAGTGTTTTATAATATAATAAATTTTTATTTTTTTATTGTAATATATTAAAATTTTATACTATTTAATAATTATAAAATTAGTTCTAATTAATTTTATCAAACGCTTTATAAATCAATGGTTTAAAAAAACTTGTAGAAGCAACTCAGTATGTCATAAAGAGGATCTTTAAGCAAATTTGAAATGTATATGCTAGTCTTTGTCACTTTTTACCCCTTATTTTTATCATCTTTACTTATAAATCAATCCATAATCAACACTGGTAGAAGTCTTTCTTCAGGATAAATACTTATACTCCTTCAGCCAAAAAAAAGGGAAAAAATTGAAAAGGACAATCAAAGGAAAAACATATACATACACGTTTTTTAAAGTCGTATTATCCCCACTTTTTATGGTTTATTTTGCAGAAGCCCATTGAAAAAAGTTTTTGTTTGCAACTTTTTTCCTCCCTTTTAGCTTTCAACTGAACGTTAAATTTAAAACAATATCCCAACAAAATAATAAATGCACAAATTTAACAAAACATGTCATTTAAAACAAGGCACTATATTTTTCCGTTGGAAAATGTTATTTTTGTTTTTGCTAGTTCGAAAAGTCCTTTCATTTTTGTAAGAAATAAAAAAAAAAAAGTGAAACGCTCTCTTTGACTCGCTCTCTAAGTTTTGTACCCATCTTTATTTTTTTTTTTCTTTTGAAAAGTTTTCTTTTACAATTCTTTATTTATTAAATTGATGCAATGAGGAAAAATGGGGCCAAAAATTTTATTTTATGTGTGCTTTTTTATATTAAAAAAAGTCTGGAGAGCTCAAGTGGCCATTAACTTCATGCTCCAGAGTACCTTGACCTGAATAACTGCTCGATTCATAGTCCATAACTTTCATTCAGCAGTTATCAGTATAAATGTCAACCATTCTCAGATGCATCAAGCTTGCCTATAACCGTTGAGTAGTTTTATCAAGAGATGAGTGGAGATGACTTCAATTACCACAACTTGGGCCATTCGTATGTCTCGCCGCGAGGCTGCACCTTCGCTTGGGGCCTGTCCAAATCAGTCACTAACATTGGGATATACATATATTTTTTAAGTTTTTAAAAAATCAGAACATAACCAACAGTTAATTCGGTGGTATATCACTTTTTTACCGTTACTATTATGTTTTATTATTATTTTTCTTTAATTCATATCATTTCTTTTGACTAAAAAGCTAAAATACACTTACAAACACATGTTTATGTAACCCTAACTGAAAATATTTTACAAACACATGTTTGTCTGACCTTAACTCATATTTGTGTTGTTTTTAACTTTTTCGTAGAAATGATAAAATTAAAAAACAATAACATAAAATGGTTTTTCTAAATTGACCCACAGAATCAACAAGAAAACAACAACCCCTAACAATAATAAGAATACATACATACATACATACAAGGTTAGTTGGGCCTTTCTCATTTAGGCCTCAAAACTTGACTCAACACAGTTCAAACTGAATCGAATCACTTCGTTTTGGTCTGATCCATTTTAATCTCTCCCATTACAGCGGGAAATACTTAGATCTGAACTTTTTTCATACCAAAATTAAGAGTAATAACCTCAATAAACATATGATTTTGGACAATTTTATAATAAAATGAAATTGAAAAAACATAGTACCTTATGAACTCACAATCAAATTAATTATTTGAGATATGGGCCTTCTCAATTTGGGCACTAGTGACCCTACCTATAATATATTCTCTACCTAATTACAAAATATCCAAACAACAAGCTGTTACAAAAATAATGGGATAGAACAAAAAACAAAAATACATAAAGATTTATGTGGAATCTCAAGACTGAAAAAACGATGGGCAAAGAAGAGGAAAATCACTGAACTCGAAAAAGATTACAAGATAGAGGCGATTAGGAAGGCTAAAACGATAATAATACCGAAATCCTAACACAATACATTATATATATAAGCATAAACAAAACCCTATGGGCCAAAAACATAAATTAAATGGCCTAAAATACAAAGGTTTGTACCTTGGGGGCGAAACCCCCGCACCCCCGACGAGATTAGTGGTGGGGCTACGAAATCGAGCTATTGGCCTAATCCTTCTGCTGCCACTACAGATCTTATGAAAATTTTACATTTGTTCTTTCACCACAATTATCCCCACCCATGAGCTTTTCAGATCGAGCAAAACTGAATTCGGGTCACCATACTCTAAGACAAACAAAATCCACTAGCAGAAAACGAAATTTCCCTCCATCTCACAACTAATAGAACATCATTAAATCTGAAAAAGAAAGCCTCAAAATATCAAGAGCCAATTGTAGAAATAAAAAGGAAGTTTGTTTTATAAATTCAAAAAGAAAAAAAAAAGTAAATTGGTTTTTACCTTTCCACCCCTGAATTTCCCTGCCTTCTCTGATTTAGCAGCAGCAGCCCACCTCAAAAGCTCCTTCATTCTTGACATGATTTTGGCCTTATCTCCCTTGAGCTTTTCTTTCTTTTCTGATGTCCCAATACTTTGGTCGTTTGAGTTGTTTGTGCTACTAGCATTGTTGTTTGACAATGTCGTTTCACTTATTGGTAAAACCTTGTTCCCTGTATGATTAGCCTGATCCATCTTACTAATGCCTAATCCCCTACCAATCTCATCTTTTTTCATCTTCATGGGATTGATATTCAAATGTTGTCTTTTGTTGATGTCACTTGGTCTCTTCAGATAAATAGTGCTATAAAAGCAAGCGGTTGCTATGTCCTTTCTACAAAGAAAAAACAGCTTTAAGTACTTCTAAGCACTCGGTTTGCTTCCTTTGACGTTTGTAAACACAATTATGTGTTTTGGTCCAACCACTTGATCTGAACAAGGAAAAAAAAAAAAAAAAAAAAACCCCATTAGTTGGTCAAACATAAGGAATGCAATGTTTTGAAAAATGGGTTCTTTTTTTCTCTCTCTTACCACTAGCTATTTCCTTCTTGTTGGTAGGTCTACTCGGACCACCGTCCTATCCTTTTGCATGTGTTGCCTTGAATAGCCGTGAAGAAACTGCTACAAAATTTGACCAAGAGACGGAAAAATCAACTTTTGATGTGATTGCTTTATACAAATAGCGGTTTTTTCTTTTTTTTTTTTTTTTTTTTTTATACTATAAAGTTATTTCACACAATTGCTCACCTGCATGGCTTTATAATGTACTTTTGGTCTCCTCTATACAGTCCCTTGAGTCAAGAGATGAGGATTGTGTTAAGGTCAAATGGACAGCTCTCAGAGATCTATACCTGTGCTTGTCTATACGCTAAAGATTCCTGTCTAGTGTTTTTAAGGCCTTAGGGAGAAAGAAGACAGGGGAAATTGAGTGAAATCTATGGAAGACGGTGAGAGACAACAAAGCAGTGAGTGGGGAAGGGTTGGCGTGGGATTCTTGGTAACGTGGGGATTAAATGTATAACATGGTCATGTGGTTGTTATTAAGGATATAGACTTGATTTTAAGCTATAGCTCAACAATCTTGTTGGTCCCAGACATCACATGGCACTACGGGTTTTACCATTCCAAGATTTTCTTTGGTGGGGGTGTCAAAGTGGTACATTATTATCTAATTTGCCCTTCTTAACTAAACAACTAATGGATAAGCCTAATCCACTAGTTTGATGTTGACAAAATTTGTCAATGCTTTAAACGTCATTAGAGATGTAATCCATTTAGAAAGACTCCAAAATTATGTAAAGTGAACTAAGTTGGGATTTTCCAAATTCAAAGGCTAGATCTGTTTTGTTATTAGAGATGTAATCCATTTAGAAAGACTCCAAAATTATGTAAAGTGAACTAAGTTGGGATTTTCCAAATTCAAAGGCTAGATCTGTTTTGTTATTAGAGATGTAATCCATTTAGAAAGACTCCAAAATTATGTAAAGTGAACTAAGTTGGGATTTTCCAAATTCAAAGGCTAGATCTGTTTTGTTATTAGAGATGTAATCCATTTAGAAAGACTCCAAAATTATGTAAAGTGAACTAAGTTGGGATTTTCCAAATTCAAAGGCTAGATCTGTTTTGTTA
>CAMOHE010051525.1:89838-106532 GCA_946598075.1 Artocarpus hirsutus
GAACTAAGTTGGGATTTTCCAAATTCAAAGGCTAGATCTGTTTTGTTATTAGAGATGTAATCCATTTAGAAAGACTCCAAAATTATGTAAAGTGAACTAAGTTGGGATTTTCCAAATTCAAAGGCTAGATCTGTTTTGTTATTAGAGATGTAATCCATTTAGAAAGACTCCAAAATTATGTAAAGTGAACTAAGTTGGGATTTTCCAAATTCAAAGGCTAGATCTGTTTTGTTATTAGAGATGTAATCCATTTAGAAAGACTCCAAAATTATGTAAAGTGAACTAAGTTGGGATTTTCCAAATTCAAAGGCTAGATCTGTTTTGTTATTAGAGATGTAATCCATTTAGAAAGACTCCAAAATTATGTAAAGTGAACTAAGTTGGGATTTTCCAAATTCAAAGGCTAGATCTGTTTTGTTAGTCTCTTCTAAATGTCTAAGCTCAAATTTTATACTTGAAAATCATACACACACATACGCACAACAATAACAAGGCACTTGCTTACCAATCAACTTCGGCCAATAATTGCCTTATTGGATGATTAAAAAGAACAAGGGTTTTCCCTCCATTTTTTTAAAGCAAGAAAGACCAACTTTTTAATGAGATTTTTTTTTTTTTGACAAGGTATAAAAAACAAAAACACCCTACCACCTAGATCTTATCATATGGTGCCGATATCAGTCAAATAAAATCATTTAGTAATTGAGAGCATTGTTTCGAATTATTATATATGACTTGGGTATTATAAGTTTTGCATACTTTTTTACTTTTATATGATTTTTATCCAATCTCATTTTTATAAATATACACTAAGGTAAGGTATATCATATACCATAGAAAGCTCATTTTTTTAATGTAAAAAAAGGTTTTACAAAAAGAAATAAGGGGGAAAAGGAAAATGAAAATGCAGATTGATATTGCACACAAGATACTTATATAAGACAAGGAACAAGGAAATTAATTTAAAGAAGGTCACTCTATGAAAAAAAAAAAAAGAACTAATTTCACATTTTAGATTATGTTATAATAAATAAGGTTCTTAACCTTTAGCTAACTTGATCTAGTTCATGATTTTAAATTATCACAAGCAGTCAAGCAGATTCCCCTGGCGCCTTGCACTCTGTCTCTAAGTCACCATGTATTTGTAGCATTTAATAGTATTATCTGTTAGACATATATGCCATAAGGAGTAAAAATGTAATGAGTTTTTGAAGACATTTTTATCAATAAAGAATTCATTTATTATTTATATACCAAATCTTGTCCTCTTTACGTTCATATTTGTTGAATGTATGATAAGTAAACAATAGTATGAGACTGTCGGTCTAAACCTTTAAGTATTGGGCATATGATGGACAGATTATGCAGAAGACACGATTCTTAAAGTGACGGTCTAAATCATAAGATCTGCAATCGAGGGAATACAGTTGGGCGCTTTATTCATGTAAAGATTGTTATGTTGTCTATATCCCTATTGGGAGATGGTTTGTTTTGACCATCGAATGTGGACTCCGTGAATAGAAACATTGGCACGTTGTCATAGGTGATGATGCGTTGGATTGGGACATAAAGTGAATTGATTTGGATTAATAATTCTGTCTTGGCAAATCGATTCACTTTAGACAATCATTTGTATTGCATCTTAATCCTAAGATGACTAGTGGGCCCGTTGTCTTGACTTGTGTCTTTTGATGTGCCAAAAGGTGACACTCACATCTTAATAGTGGTATGCATGCCGGTACGTTGGAAGCATGACTCTTGATGACGTAGACCTGTTATTCATAGATATGGAATCCATAGCTCCTCTTTAGGAGTAGTGATATCCTCTTATATGCGTTATCCTGTAATTGAAAAACTATAACGCTCAACCATTTAGATGCATAGGTGTAACCGAAGGTATACTGTCTTTAGATGGTAAGTTTTCCGATGGTGAGATAATGAAACGTAAGATAAAAATAATCGGGAAGGTAAGACAGAACTTGTCCTTAAGCCGATTATGAATAATCCTATGGGGAAACGATACACTATGATATGTCATGGAGACTTAGCTATACGAGCTTCGTAATTCTATAGAGTTCAAGAGTGCAACTCCAAGCTTTTAGTGGAGTAGCATTGGAGTTGATAATTATGAAATGTATATCTGGGATATTGGGTTTCATAATTATCGGGAGCTTAAACTATATAGATCCATTCGGTCCCCTTTGCTAGTTCACAAAATCCTGTAACGATACGGCGTGCTTTTACAATAATTGATGACTTATGTTGATTTATTAGATTGGTGAAAAATTTGAAAGAATCAAATAATTCATGTCTGTTTGTCGGTTGAATTAATTTTGTGAACAAAATTAATTCAAGATAAACTTGTTGAATTATTGGGGTCAGATAATTCTTGTTTGTTTATTAGTTGATTTAATTTTGGATAAATTAAATCAAGATAAACTTGTAGAATTATTAGGAATCTATTTATTTTCTTTGAGATTATCTAGATAAAGTTGTTTTAAATAGATAACTTATCTATTGGGTTATTTGAATTAAAACTGAGGCTTTATCCTATAGAATCTCGGGTGAAAAATAAAAGATTCGCATGATTTTTATTTCGGCAGTTCGGCATGCCAATCTTAAAGTTCAGCCTACCGATCAGACAAGTTGGGCCTGCCTATGAAAAAGTTCGGCCTACCTATGTGCGAATTAAAAATCGCGTATTTTCACGCGTATCTTATCCGATATTGACCCAAATTTGATTCTGTTTTGAATTTTTGAGACCTTATCTGATAAGGAATGACCCTAGACCCAACCTCTATAAATAGGGAGTGAGTCTAATGAGTTATTTAGATCAATTGAGAGATTAAGAGTGATACTCTACTGGTGAGAATCTGAAACTCCCTGAGAGCTCTTGTTCACAAACCACGAACACTAGCTTTGGGTTTTCTCAATTAGTTGGAAGGAGAGTCACCTTGAGGAAGAGCTGTACGTGTGAGCCCACACTCATTCTGATCGTGGATAGAGAATAGCAAAGAAGATCAGTTGGTTGAGGTTCTTCTGGAACGTTACTTCTCTATACAAATTTCGGAAGCTTTTCGACCAATACAAGGTTAGTAAGATCAAGTTAATTTATACATATAACATGTCAAACTTGTATTTTGAAAAATACTCTGATTTAAAAAATTTTAAAATTCCGCTACGTATTATTTTTTCAACATTATCACCTATTACAAATGTTGATTAAGTATGTGGGCAAATAGATGTTTTTTATGAAGTGAAATAATTTGTCGCGTTAAGTTGTTATTCATGTGGGCACTGGAAGGACTAATAGGGGCTCACATGGGGAATAAGTAATAACAGCGAGCAAGACATCTTATACTCTGGTAATTAACATGGCCAGACAAAAAATTCAATCACTCTGTTGAACTCATTTTATTTTTTTTTTCATTTTTTTCCTCTTAATAAAAAGAGCACAGTGGTGTTCTCACACGACAGTCCACCAACCACATGGCCATCTTCTAGGTCTAGAGTAGGTGCAACGGAAAGGAATTTGGTCTATATTTTTGTTAACTAGTATGCTAATAAGGTATCTGAGAAGTATGGTTGTAGACGGTTTATCTACAATCAAATACGAAAATGCTAATTTAGTTTGTTAGAATTCTGTTTAAAGAACTCAAGCCTTCAAATCACTGTTAATTGGACCTATTAGCTCGAGTAAACTTGTAAAGCTAGGTGTTATAGGCAGAATAAATAATGCTACAAAAATAAGAATATCACACGCGAGGTTTATAGTGGTTCACTCTTTTAATGAAGAGCTACGTCTACTATAATGTACTATAATATTATGAGTATAGATTACAAGAGAGCAGGAATAGATGAGAAAGAAAATGGACAAAGTTTCTGTATTATTTTTGTGTATCGTACAATGAAACAACCATCCCTTTATATAGAAGATAAGGAAGAATCGTGGCTCCCAACCGTCTGGCGGTATGGGATAATGCACTGTAAGTAACTGCAATAGTGGGACACGTGTTGGTTGGTGATAGGTTGCAAGAATCACGCCTCTCCCACATTTCGGTCCATGACTAAACGTGTTATAAGCGTCAACTTGTGCTAGTAACCGTCAACTCATGGCGATCGATCCGGTCGAATGAAGACTTGGGAAACAAGTATAAAATATCATGAACAATCAACAAAACCAAATGCCTCCAACCAAGAAAAGTAATCGAACCAATCGAACCATACGTATCGTTAATTCGATTGGACTGATTTTATTAGATCCATTCAATTAGTTTCAACGTTGGGCCGCCTGGGGCCATCGACATTTTGAGTCTGACTAAATTGCACTCCAACAATGGTTAAATTTGAAACTTTTGAATTACAAACTATAGCATATGAGAGTTTTATGCTGCAACTCACTTTTTCTTATCATTGAAATATGTGAGAGTTTTATATTTTAGCAACCAAAACTTTTGGTTAGAACTGACTTTACCAAACACCCTTAAAATCTAAAGTCATATAAGTTTAAGTCATATTCAGTAAGCTAATAAGAAGCATTATTTCAGCCTTATTGCGGACAATAAACCTCAATTTTTACATGTTAGGTGTAAAAAACGCTGATAGATTGTCCTTTTGTCATTGTCCCACAGCCACCTGTGGCTATTGAACTAGTTAATTACCAAAAAAAGGTCCTTACTTACGGTTTTGGACTTTGTGTCTCAGCTTCTTTGCCTTCTCATTTTCTTAGCTTTTAATGAAACGATTCCATCACCCTTTGGTTTGTGGCAGAAAACAGCACATGCGCGTCCACCGCCAAAACTGGCCGTTGAGAGAATATCAGTGGCTAAATAACATCACAGTCAAAGAGCATAAATAAAACAAAATAGGTGTTTCGGATTCGCAACTCCTATTTGCCACATCAAGATCCTTCGTGTCAAATCCAGGTGAAAGGGTATATCGGAGAGAAGCCTAGAGAATTTTCCTTAGCTCCTGATTTTTTTTTTCTCCAGGCATAAATGAGGATTACAATTTGCGTTAATTGCCAGTGCTTATGTCATCCCGTTTATTGATTGTGTCAAAAAACATCAACTCAAACAGTACTTATTTATTAAATGTATCAAAAGATGTAAACTCAAATACGACTTGTTTAATAATCGTGTTTATCGTGTCAATCTGTATAACTCATTTATATTTATGTATTGAAAAAATAATTGATATGACTATAACGGCTTTATTAGTCAATTTATCATTTATTTTTAAATTACTCTTGGATTTTAAAATTCATAATATTTATGTTTAATAACAACAAGTATAGTTTTTTTATGCATCATATAAACCTTTATATTTTATCATATATAATTAAGTTTTGAATTATATATGTTATTAATTATGTCATTTCGTGTGAATCGTGTTAGCATGTTAACACTAATCCCATCTATTTAATAATCGTGTCAATTTTTTATTGACCTAAACCTATTTACAATAAATCTATATCCTTTAACTTCGTATAGGTTTCACGTCGTGTTATTGTATTATGATCTAAATTGCTACGGTAGAATAAATAAAAATCATTCTCATAAAAACCAGGATTCATATTAATGTGGTGGAATGATGTCATTGTTTTTGTGTTGTAACGTGGCTGGTTTTGGGTCCATTGGTATTAAGGCTATCACGTTCTTTTTAACATCTCGACACACATATACCAAATAACCTAAGGAAGTAATATAGATACTTCGAAACTTCTAGATTATGCTTGTAATTATACAATATTTAGGAAATTTGGTTTTACATTGTAGCTTACTTTTTATGATTACTATAATATAAAAAAGCTTTATACTGTAGCAATTTAAAGTTTTAGTTAGAACTAATTTAACTAAACACCTTTTTTTATAATACATTAACATAATCAATGGTAACTATGTCATTGGTTATTTCACGTAAGTCACTTTGGTTAAACCCTATTTTTGTTCATAACTTTTAAAATGTTAGTTTTCGATCTATCAATTTATTAGTTCTTGATCTATCAATTTATTTCATTTGGTCCTTTGGTCTGTTAAATTATTGAAAATAGATATATATTTGTCATGCATGATTTGATAGGCTTTAGTTTTGCAACTGTGTAAAAGAGTTAATTCTGTCTTTGTGGCTAGGAGCATTTTGCACGTTGCAAGGAGATTTGGTGGATTGGTTTAAGTAACGGATATAATTTACGGTTTAAGTAACGGATAAAATTTGGCTTTGAATGCCATAGCTTTGAATGTTGAGACGAGCTTTTAGAGAGCCGGTTTGGTGGATGGATTCAAATTGTATTGATTTGAAATATTTTAATTTAATTTGTATGGTTTAAATTACAATTCGAATTGATGTTTGGATGTACAACTAAAGTGTGAATCTAAATAGAGGATAAAATTAAAATTTGTATTTAGATAAATAATGAAAAAAGTTTTTGATTTGCTAACAAATCTAACAAACCTAATGTTCATAACATATTTAAACATACAATATAGATTTTGAATTATTCATCTTTTCGCTGTGAACAGAATACATTTATTCATGCAACCACTAAAGCTTGAAACTTTTTTGTCTATTCTAGAGCTTGGAGATGCCCTTATACATGCAACCTTTAAAGCTTTAGGCGTTGTTTGTGTTACCAGTTCAAGCCACAATTAAAACTTTTTGTTATATTGTTTTCTCTCGTAAAAATTTAGATTTCCGTTAAACCTATGAACCAAATAGTTAATCTTTAAGAGTTTCCCTCCGTTGAACCTTTGGTCGTCCCTTTGATGTTCTCCTCCTAAGCAGCATCCTTCCTCACCTTAAAACTACACAGAAGTTGCCTTTAAATTAGATTAATAAGCACCAAGGTTAAAGGTTTTGCCCAAAATATCAACCACCTCTCACATGGCACTCACGTGACTTGTGACATTGAAAGCTGGAGTCAACAACAGTAATTTCAGATATCATAGAAAAATGTTGCCGAATGGGAAAAACTGTTGCCCCACCCTATTCCTCATTTGATTCGTCGTAACATTTGCAAGCCACTACCTTTGTTTACTAATTATGAATCCTTTTAGGAAAAGTATTAAGTTTTCTAATTTAAATCTTGATAAATATTTTTGTACTTAGAAATTAAATTAGGTAAACCCCGTCTATAAATAAGTATTTTAGTTTCATATGAGAAAAATTATATGACCAAATTCAATGGAAAAATTCTGATTATGAGAAACAACAGTTTTATCAATAAATTTGAATGGAATGCTGAAAGAAAATAAAAGTGTACTAAGTTTCAAAGTCGAAAACTCAATAAGGTACACCAATGATCGAGCAAGCACACAACTCTTTAACAAATCCTCTATAAAAATAGAAGAATCCTATCGATTGAAATCGAAAAAACCATAGGACAATGGCCACACCTAATACTGCCAAGACACAAGCCCAACGAACAACCAAAAGCTAAACACAAAACAAATAAACCCACAAAGCAGGGTAAAAACCACCGTTGTTATAATAAAGATACACACAAAACTAAAAAAGAGGCCCTAATCACCGCCATGAAATGCCTTCGGCGAGGAGGCAGCTAGAGAAAGAACCGCCGGGGAAGCCGGAATACTTCGAGAGGCACAAGAAGAGGCCGAGAAAATATCGTCAAACTGCACTACATGACCACCACGAACCACAGCCGTCATTGGAAAATGAGAACTATGTCTCTCGAATACGCACACTGCCACGCAAAACAATACCCCGTGAGAGCACAGTCGCCACCGACCAATGGGCGCGTAGAAAATTGTGGCAAAACCCAACGACAGCCCACCTCCATAGCAAGCAAGATCCGCCCCACCAAAGGCGCTACTCCACGCACAGCCACCACTAAGAGGAAGCACAAGATGAGATGAGACTGGCGACCAAGTTTCAAGGCTGGGAGCCTGGCGACACGCCTCCGGCCGGCACTGGAGCTTCAGCCGACCCTTCACTTTGGAAACCTCTTTGCGTTATTAGAAAGAAGAAAGGAATCGAAGGGTTTCGATGCACAGAAAATTTTTCCCACCCACAGGATTAAAATCCTTCTTATAAAAAAAGAAATCTACCAAATGTATCCTTTTTTTTTGTAGGGTCACCAGATGTATCTTCACTTTAAATTAATCATTTAAATCACATAAGAATAATGTATAACCACGCTTGTATTGTTGTAATTCATTATGCTTTTTCAGCAAAATAAACCGTCCAATATCAGTTTAATTCCCATGTATCGTAATTCCTCTTAGATTAATAAACACTTTAGTGGAATTCTTAAATAGTTAAATTAAAAGAAAATATGATCATAGAAAGGACTAATACGACTGAAACAATAGGACAAAAGAAAGAGAAATCAACTCAATTGATTATATAACTTGAACAACAAGACGTACAACAACAACAGAAATCAGATATGCGTAATTGCATGAGAAAATTATCCAACTAAATTTGAAAACATTCACAATGACGCCGACTCTAGTTGGCCCCAAACAAGCCGAATTTCCCATCTCTTTCCACGCTTACGTTGTTGCCAGGAGAATCTGCGCTAAATGACAATCCCCTTTCTAAACTCCCATCGCCATATCTGCATTTATCTTCCTTTACGCGCCCAAACTTTAAACCGAGCTGGTGGTGTTTTTCTTAACTTTGCGTAACCAAAGTTCCCTACCATAATAACCGTGAAACACAGCTTTCTGCACATAACTGGGAACAATTGTGGTGATGACACCAACTGGGTCAGATCAGACCAAAGGCAAATTAATGCCCATTTAAAAATTCAACATTAAGAAATCAAAGTTGTTTCAAGAGACTCGGAAAAATTTACCAGCGATAGGAATGGCTCGACTCATGGTTGATCTTCGTCTGATCTCGACCGTGTCAAACGCCTACGCCTTCTAGGAGGGGCTGGAGAGGTGTCTTCTCCGTTGTCGCTCAGTATTCGCAGGTCATCTTCGTCATCCTCATCATCTTGGAGACCCAACAGATTCTCACCCCAGATCAGCCGGCGATCAGAAATGCCTCCTCCTGAGCGCCTGTGCCTCGTCCATGCTCTTGGTCGGGCTCGGGGTTCCCCGGCATTGTCCATGTTGCCAATCATCTGGAACAGAAACAGAGTGGTCCACCACGGCCCATTAGCTTCTCCACCGGCCCTTTCACCGCCTAGCCTATCTCCATTCTCAATGACATAGTCCCCAACCACAACGGCGCCGGGAATTGCTGAACGGATAGCACTGACGACATCGCCGAGTTCTCTTTGGTGCTCAAGGCGTTGCCAAGCTCGTTCACGAGACGGGTCGATGTCAGATGGTCGAGTGGTCGGATGAACCCTACGAGCATGTCGGCGAAGTTCTTGGTAGTTGCCGGAGAACGAGCAGGATTCCCGCGAGCAGCTTCTTCTCTTCAGGTTAAGATACTTTCTAGCCTCTTCTACGACCTCCCAGCCAAGAACAGCTCCTCTGCACAATGGACATTTCAAGCTCAAATCGGACTCTGGTGAATTCTCCACATCTAACTCATCAAGTTCAACCCTTTCTCTTAAAGACTCTGAATCAACAGCTTCCACAATGCCTTCCTGTGTTTCTAAAACCCTATTTGGATCTCCAGTGTTATTTTCTTGCGGTGCTTCATGCAAATCAAGAGACATAACAGCATTGCTTTCGTTTAGGTTGTGATTTTGATTAGCCTCATTCAAGTTAGGTCTCAAATTGTTCGAGTTTAATGCCAAAGAACTGGATTGAGTTGGATTGTTCCTATTATTCTCTCTTATCTTTTTAAACCGGTCCAAGCAGTTTGAGTGCCTATAACTTGTATCACAAATATATGATCTGCAACCCTTGTCATGCGAGCTGCAAAGTAGGAGAACAGCATTATGGGGGTGGTCCATGCAGATAGGGCAGGAAATTTCATCCAGTTCTTTGTGAAGAGCACGCATATCTGAATCAGTACAAATTCTTCTTTTGACACCAGCCATCTTGAAAAATACTGTGTAGTTTACTCAACCCATTATAACTCATCAGAACACTAATACTCATATATAATCAAATGCTTTCTCAATCAAAGAATAAATAAAATAGCTATAACAAACACTGTTGAAAGAAAGATATGCAATTCGTGTATATGCATATATAAAATTATTCATCCGTGTAGACAACGTATGAATATATGTAATATATGAATATATACAGGCACAAAAACAGACCTAGGACCTATATTGATCACAACACAAATTTCATTATCTTATTCTGTAATATATGCGTGTGTGAAGAGAGAGAGAGGGAAAGACACCAATGATCTTTCTTGACCTCTTTCCTCTTCTCCCTGACTGTTGTGAAAAGCATCTTATTTCGCTGATTCAGTAGCTGCTCTTCAGCATCCCAAAGAACAAAACCCAAAAACCAATAGCTACATCCAGTACTGAACGACTAACCAGTCGTTCTAAAAACAAGGTCTACTGCCCCTTTTTTATAACAAGGTCTTCATTTTTTTTTCCCTAAAAGAGCTGCGAGTGATACAAATCAAGCCCTTATGGAGCCTGAAGACAACCTTTGAAGTTTGAACTTACCAAGATTTATTTCTCCAAATTTCCCCCCCTATTCAGTATCTCAATACTTTCGATGTCTGGCTTCCCCAATCTGCCCCGTATACATACCTTTAAGTTTGTCAAATATAGTTGCTAGTCTCAATACCACAACGAACACCATCACCTCTTTTAACTAAGGATACAAGCCATGCCTAGGGAAGTTAATGGCACAAAGCATTAGACAAAAAATGCCATTGATCATTAACGGTCACAAACTAATTCCATCTATAAACTACAAAGGAACCTATGAAATCACGAAGGAGCAAAATTAACAAAGACAGGCCAATAAAAAATGAACCTTTGTAAAACTGCAAAACATATTCTATTATGCCAAACTAATTATTGGTTTTTTAAACAAAAACAATAATTCCCAACGAATGCCAAACGGAATTGAATGCTTATGCAATGTGGAATAGGAACCACTGTTGTGTAATCAAATTTTAATAACTCCTAAACAAGCGAACAACCATGACAGAGCATGCGTTATTTAAAAATATGACCAAATTATCAGGACAAAGAATCATTCAACTGCATCTATACTTACCAAGAGGAGGAGCTCTAAATATATTCCCTACCGAGCTTCAGAATCTCTATTTCTGTTAAACTGTTACCAATTTGAAAACAACTGAATCTTTACTCAACTCTATAAAGAAAATCACAAGGCAAGCAGTCTACAATGCTCCAAACTCCAACTATGAAAATAATTACGAAGCAACAGATTGCACAAAAAGCTTGAAAACACAGTTCTTGAATTATAATTAACCAACTACTTCTCAAGCCACAAGTTCACCAATCAGTCCGAAGACCTGCAGTTATGTCAGAGAGCAGATGTGATGATCACGTAAACGACATTTGGCAACAAAATCTATCATTATATCCAAGCAGTTTAAAAAAACAAAAAAATTTAGGTCCTGACATGGCGATTTTTTACAAAGTGGAATTCAAATTGATCTATAAATTGAAGAATATTTTTGCAAACTTTACATTTGAACGTAATTAACGATATTCCAGGAAATACAATGTCATATACCAACTTCCCCAAACAATTACTAGTTCATAGCCAATAGATGCACAAGAATGACAATAGGCTGTCCTCTACCCTGAGAAGTCACTGAATCCACATCGTTTTTTAAAATATTTTCACATGCAGACACAATCATCATAACTATATAATAATACATGTATATATTTGTCTATATGTATACACGCAACCAATCAAATATCAGCAATTCAGTGAGATTCCCAAATGGTGGTAAAGGAGCATTGTGAGATTTCAATTATATATATATATATATATATATGTATTTATTTATGTATGCGTGCATATGTGTGTGTGTGTATATATATACACATATATCTGGTAAAAGCAAACATCCAAACACACAAATTATTCCTAACACTGCCGTAAACATCACACCGATCATCCATCTGCCATCAATTCAAACGAACCCTAACCCAAAAACAACTAAATTAACGACAGATCCTTCGGAAAAAAAAAGTATTATTCGGTCCAGAATTTGACGGATTCACATATATATATATATAAAAAAAAAAAAAAAAACTAATTTAAAACAAGGATCAGAGCATAAACGAAATCAGAATAGGCAAATTATAAGATCAGAATTAAATTACAGAAAAAAAAAATGAAACTTGAACGGAGAAAAAGAAGACGAGAGATTACGAAAAGGAGTTGAATTGGATTGAATCCGTCTTGAAAATGGTCTTTGGTGAGATTGCGTGAGAGAACTGGCCGATATATAGGGAATCGGGAATTTGGTCGTGAAAATGGTTGGAAATGGAGAAACTCTTATTTATAGGTCAGATTTTGGGGCTCTGCGAATTATCAAGAAAAAAGAAAAAGAAAAGAAAAAAAAATTATCATAAGGAAAAAAAAAAAAGAAACAAAATTGGTGCTCTGGGATGGGTGTCCCAACCGCCTACTTTGGCAGGTGGCGGAGAGACTTGACAGTCTCGAGGCTTGCCTATTTCTTCACTGAGTTGCACGTGTCATAAATCGAATGGTTTCGTGATCTGTCACTTTGTTCAATCTGTCAGAATCGACCACCCTTAGCACATATCGTTGTTTCGTGTAATTTATAAGGTGTTTAACATTGCGATAAAAATATTAGGTAAAATTATTTTTATTGTAATATATAAAAATTTTATATTGTAGTAATTTTTTTTCTTTTTATTATAACATATTAGAGCTTTGTATTGTTTATAATTAAAATAGTGGTTAAAACTACTCTTCTTAAAGAGCATGTTAATGCTTTGTTTGAGAGGATGGTCACAACTATATAGTTTAAACTGCAATAATGTAAAATTCTCATATATTATAGTCAAAATAAAAATTTTCTATAATATAAAACTCTCATATATTATAATATATAATTTCAATCACTTTTTCAAACATCCTATAAACATTTTTCTAGGCTAAAGATGTGCACTTTTTATTTGTGGTTGTTTTTGAATTTTAAATTATATTAAAATTATTACAACCTTAATGTAATAATGAAATATAAATTGTCCAAAAAATTATGTAGTTCTTAGAAAACATACTTAGAATAAATTTTTTTAATTCAAATCAAATTTATTATTGTATTTTTTTATTAAATTTAAATTGATATACCATTTTAAGTTTAAATCTAATTTGAATTTATATTTCCAAACATTGTAATATGAATACAAGAAACAGCTTGCAAATATTTTCTAGTAAAAATATTTTCTTAATCTGTTTTAAGAAATAAACAAATTAAAATAATTTTATCAAAAAAGTCATAAAGTTAATAGAAATTAGATTCTCATTTGTGGTTGTGTTTTAAGATGAGAACCATCTATAGTGACGGCTTTTTTTTATTATTATTAGTCTACTCGCCAATTTGATATGTCGTTCTCTCTCCTTTATCTTGTCTTTTTCTTCTTTTATTCTTTATACTTTCAATAGCATTTACCACCTCAATGGTTTTCAAAGTGAAAACGAAACGGCTTTCAGCAATATTAATATGACAAATTCAGCCCTAATACCTAGGATTTCAATCTTTAATCCCATGACCTTTAATTATACCAAAATTTTCATATGGAACAACACAAAACCCTAAAAAACGTGTAATAATAATTTTAAAAAATCCTATAAACGACAATAAAACTTTGATTGAACCAACAACGCGTATGATCTCAATCGCAAAAAACTTTTTTCCTAACCTAAAACTTTAACTTCAAGAACAACATGTTTTTATAGTTAAGGGCGGCAATTTAGGTCGTATTTGTGTCACTTTAAATTTTCATGTCTAATTCAAGTTAACTTACATGTCATCTGTTTAGCGTAAAAGTCACTCAAATTCAGATTGTAACAACTAATATGAACAATATAAGCGTTACTTTATTTAGTTAATCTATTTATCTATTCTTTAGTTTGTGATTTGAGGTCATAAATATTATGTTTTTATTTTATTTGATGTAAATTCGTTAAATTTATTCTTTGAAAATTTTATTTGTCTCTACTTTTTTATACATTTTTCAATAAAAAAAAACTAATAATTTGAGCCAATTTCATGTTGATCGTGGCGTCAACTTCTTATTCTTGTGCCAAACCTAAATTGTCACCCTAATTATGTCACGTTTCGGAGTACAGGAGGTGACGTGGTAGATTAATTAGGTTAATTAAATAAATATTTAGTTAAAAACAGGGTTTTAGAATTAGATTTATAAATAAAAATGATATAATTTTAAAATCGTTCGAATAGAATAAATAAAAAAAATAGAATAAACTGTCGTAATAATTGAGCGAATAAAAAGAACATTAAAAATATTTAAATATGGGGTGGAACAAGTATGGGTCCCACTGGCCCACATATTGTGCACACACATGTAGTACTGACAATATTACAATACAACCACAGTCCAGAAATAAAAGATTAAAAGTTTACATGCCTTACTTGCTACAGTACAACCTACCCAATCTTCTACTGGTCACAAGTCCGGTTAGCGGACTCTTCTCCAATCCTAAGCTGATATCCACCTAGGGGTAAGATTTTAAAACAATAAAAACGTGAGCGAAAGGCTTAGTAGGACCATATTTAAAATAGACAGATAAATATTCTATTAGAACTTTCTAAATAAATAAATAATTAAATAAATCAAATAAGTATTTACATTTACTAAAATTCCATTGAAAACAGTTTGTCAAGAGTACCTTTTTAATTCTCTAGGGCAAACCAATTATTCACCACCGAAGTGCCTCAGCTGGGTTTCGGGACCTGCCCTCAAGGTTGTTCACTACACGACCCGATCTCTGATATGGCATCATGCCCATATATCTTTTTATAATTAAAACCTCTATTTACCAAATATAATTATTAATATTTATTATGAGGTTCATTATGAGCATTTCTCAATCAGCCGTTTGTAAAGATATTCAAACAAAATCATTTTCCAATCAGTGATCGAAAACATTTGATAAAAACCCATTTTTGGCTTAAATTATTTTTGAAATAGGGATACCAAAGAAAAGGGGTAGAAGTCCTACCTCGATATCTGTGTCGGTGTCCCACACCGTAATCTCGATCCGCTATACGTTAGCTCCACGGATCTACTCACAATTCCTAAACGCATAGTAACTTAGTTCATTAGTATCTAATCCGAGGTATCCTATGATACTAAACCATCTCATGGTGTCATAGTGTGCCATTTACGTTTATAAAATCATTTTATAAAGTTGAAATTTCAATAATGGTTCAAAATAGTGAAAACGTGTAAAAATCACAAAATTGGGTTTAGGTTCGGTCGGCCTACCGGTCCTCCTGGTTCGGTCGGCCGAACTGCACAGTTCGGCTTGCCGGAAAGCCAAGTCCGATCGGCAGAACATTTTTAGGTTTAGCCTGCCGGTCGGATGAATCCGGCCTACCGAAGGTCAAATTCGGCCTACCAATCTGGGAAATTTCAGAAATTTTCACGCACGGGTTTCGGCTTTCCCCGAGCCCAATTCTTCAATACAACCTGTTTTCTCAATTCTCAGGCATGGGAAATCATCATAAACAATAGAAAATCATAGTAGAACTCTTTTTAATGGATTAAAACAAGTTTTAAACAAGATTTTTAAATAAATCCAAAAATAGAAAAAATAGAGAAAAAATGAAAAATATTGATTTCAATCCGTTTTGTTCAAACAAGGTTTGTATTCTAGATAATCTAAATCCATCTAACTTAGATTGAAGCTTTTCTAAGCTTAGAAACTCTTAGATTTCAAAATGCACGAAAATTTGAAAAATAAAAAAACTTTTGAATTTTAGAAATTCATCTCGAATCGAAGCTTTAAAACGATGTTTTTGTTGTTGAATATCGTTCCCGAGCCTCCAATCTACTAACCCGAAGCTTGAAATCGAAATTTGATTCAAAAATTTAGAGAGAGAACGAGAGAGACAGAGAGTGTAACCGAGAGAGAGGAAGAGAGGAGAGAGAGAGAGAATGAAAGAGTGAGGAGAGAGAGTAAGAGTGAGTTTTAAATAGAGGAAGAAAAGATAACTAGTTTTACAAGATTGTGTGCGACAATACACAATTTTCAAATCAAATTGCTTTGTTAAATATTTCAATTAATGATTAAAAACAATTTAGATTAATTAAAAATTATTAAAAGAGTAAAATAACATAAGTTTTCTTAATTTTTACAAAATGATAAACTTAAGTTGAAAACACTTATTATAGCACATTAATCCGTCATTTAATACTCTAATTACATTCAATTAACTTCAAGGTGTTATAAATTATAGTTGCATGTATGATATAGAAGTAATCTCATAGGTAACTCCACTGTAAGATGCAGAGTTCAAATATTTACCCAAAAAAAACCTGCGTGTCATTTCTAGAACTAGCGACTTTTGATAATCGAAAAAACGTAGTTTTGTTAAATCCGAGGAGTGACAAATCCAACGAAACGACATTCTTTTAATGCTGTCATGACGTTTACATCCGCAACGTCAAGAAACGACTTTGCATTCGAGAAACGACATACTAATATATCAATATAAAAAAGATAAAAGAAAAGGACAATGAAATGTTAGTTTGAAAACACTCATGTCGTTTATTCCAGCAACATCACGAAACGACTTTATTTTTCTCCAATCGA
>CAMOHE010051526.1:0-14694 GCA_946598075.1 Artocarpus hirsutus
GCTATAATTAAGAGTCATTTTATTCAAAATTGCTATAGTGCCACTACTAATCTACAAATTTTTCACTTTTGTTCAGAATTGTGTCAACCTTTGTAGAAATCCGCTTGTTAGATTCGGTTGTTAGGAAGTTAGTTATTTGTTATTATTTTCCTTGTTTATTTAAAAGAAAAAAAAAAATCTTTAGGATAAAGGCTGCATGCCCAGAATCTAGGGTTAGTTGTGCTTTATTTTGTAGGGGTATGAGATTCTGTTCATCTCCTATATATACTTGTACTAATTCTTGAATAAAAATTATCAAAATAAGTTTTCATTTTTGAACGTTTTATGGTATCTGAGCCACACGCTCTATATCACATACCTCTCTTCCTTATTTTATTTATTTATTTATTTTTTTCTAACTCACGACGATGAGCATGGAGAAGGGGGCCTCGAGTTCAAAGCAGGAGACGTCCTCATCAATGACGTCCCAAGTGCCAGTTCCAGCCCAGACGATTGCTATTTGTCAATCCTTTGGATACGAGCAGTTGTTGAAGATAACAAACCACAAACTAGATGGGAGAAATTTCCTCCAATGGTCGCAGTCTGTTCTCTTGGTGATATGTGGACACGACAAGATGGGTTATATCTCAAAAGAAAATCAAAAAAACCCAACCCTGGTGATCCCTCGTACGCCTCATGGGAACTCAATAATTCTATCGTTGTAGCATGGTTAATCAACTCCATGGAACCCCACATCAGTCGCACTTATCTCTTCATTCGTACAACAAAGGCTATCTGGGATGCAATGCTTGAGAATTACTCAGACCTCGAAGATGCCTCTTAGGTCCTTGAAATCAAAAATAAACTCAAAGACATGCGACAAGGTAGCCTCGACATGACAGAGTATCATAACTCTCTTTAGACTCTCTAGTAGGAACTTGACATGTATTATGAAGCAGACTGGGGCGATTTGGAAGGAAACATCAAATTCAAGCATCATCTTGACAAGGAACGTTTGTATGAGTTTCTACCCAGGCTGAATAAAGACCTGGATAAGGTCCAAGGCAGGATTCTAGGACGAAAACCGCTTCCATCCATTGGTACGGCATTTTCAGAAGTACGACTAGAGGATAGCAGATGTCGTGTCATGCTTGGAAAAGGAGACCAGCCCGTCATAGCAGCTAGAGAGCGACCAGCCGAGACCACTGCTCTGGCAGTTAAGACTCTCTAACCGAAGAAGAGGAAATCAAAAGGATAGCTCGCATGGAGAACGTCCTTGGTGCAACCACTACAACAGGACTGGTCACAGATGGGAAAAATGCTAGGATCTCCACAACAAACCTCCAACCACCAGGACCAGAGGCTCAAGCAATAGAAGTAAACGCTATCAGGTAACCAAGGAACAAAAGGCTAAAACTTCGGGTACTAGTGATGAACAAGTCGGTGTATCCCTAAGCAAGAGCCAACTTGAACAACTCCACAAACTCCTTAGTCAGCCCTCCAATACCGATTCGACCATTGTAGTGTGTAGCTTTGCACAAAAAGGTATGGCCTTTCATGCACAACAAAACGCGCAACAGCCTTGGATATTTGACTCTGGGACCACAAATCACATGACAGGTATCCGTTCCTTCTTTTGCTCTTACCTACCATGCTATAGGAGTTCCCGGGTAAAGGTAGATGATGGCACATACTCTGCGATCTTGGGCAGAGGTTCCATCTGACTATCAGACACAATTACTCTTAAATCAGTATTATATGTACCCGTTCCAAGCTGCAATTTGATTTCTGTTAATAAACTGACAAAAGACCTTGGCTACATCGCTAAATTTTCACCTTTTCGGTGTAAATTGCAGGAGCAAAGATCGGGGAAGACGATTGGGATTGCTAAAGTGGAAGATGGACTCTATTTCTTTGGGGATGATGGATATGTTGAGAAACAAGCTTTGAATACTGAAACTACGTCTTCCTCTGTTTCTAGTGATGATGTAATAAGACTGTGGCACAATAGGTTAGGCCACCCAAATTTCTTTTACTTAAAATCCTTGTTTCCAAATTTGTTTATCAATAAAAATCCAAGTTCTTTCCACCGTGATTTTTGCAAATTGGCAAAGCAATCTCAAACATCATTTCCTGCTAAAGCTTATAAAGAGTGTCATCCATTTACAATCCATAGTGATATCTGGGGTCCCTCCCATGTTAAAAATATTCCTAAAAATCGCTGGTTTATAACCTTTATTGATGATCACATAAGAGTTTGTTGGCTCTACCTCAAAGAAAAATCTGAGGCAGAAAAAATTTTCAAATATTTCACTCTAAGATTAGAAACCAGTTTCAAGCATCAATTCAAATATTTCATACTAATAATCAAAAAGAGTTCTTTAATTCACTCCTAGGTGATTATCTAGCAACTAATGGAATAATACATCAAAGTTTCTGTCTTGACACACAATAAAAGGGTGTCTCAAAATGGAAAAATCATCATTGGAAGAATCATCATCTCCTTGAAGTTACTAGCCTTGATGTTCACTATGAACATACCAAATTACCTTAGGGGTGAAGCAATCTAAACAGCCTCACATCTCATCAACAGAATGCCTTCTCAAGTACTAAATTTTAACTCACCATTGTCAATCTTGTTAAAAAGATGTCCCTCATTCCAATCACTTGCAGATCTACCTCTCAAAACTTTCAGATGTAGTGTCTTTGTTTATGTACCCAATCAACACAGATCCAAACTTGAACCAAGATCAATCAAATGTGTGTTCATAAGACATTCTCCCACTCAGCATGGCTTCAAATGTTACTAACCTACACTTCGTTGTGTGTTCGTATCCATGGATGCATCATTCAATAAGTCTCAGCCTTACTTTTCCAAGCCTCCTCTTCAAGGGGAGACATTAAGTGAATATGAGCCTTGGGAACCACCACAGTCAGTCACATATATCTCCTTTCCAGCTCACTCAACCCCTCTTCCTATTGTGTTTCCCACGGATAACCAAGAAACAGGAGGAAACATCTCACCTGAGTTAAATCCCTCATCCACTTTAAATCACTCAAGTCCTTGTCCTTCAACTTGGTTAAATCGTCCTAATCTGCTTATTTACTCACCAAGAAATCATCCTCAGAGAAAGGACAACTCCAAAACTCAGCAATCTTTAGAGTTGGAACTGAACTTAGCACCTAGTTCTACGACATTTGAGCCTGCAACTCATCATGAAGAACCTGCCTCTACCAACGTCACAGACATGCCTTCTGGTGATTTGTATCTGCCTATTGCGTTTAGAAAAGGGACAAGATCATGTACTCAGCATCCTATTTCAAGGTTTGTTTCATACGCAAAATTGTCTCCAGAATTTCGAGCTTTCACCACATCCCTATCCAAAATAGAAATTCCAAGAAGTGTACAAGAAGCTCTAGCGGATAAGAATTGGAAGCAGGCAGTCTTGGAAGAAATAAGAGCTTTAGAGAAAAATGATTCCTGGGAAATTGTTGAGCTACCTAAAGGTAAGAAGGCTGTTGGATGTAAGTGGGTGTTCACAATGAAGTATTATTCAGATGGAAGCATCAACAGGTACAAGGCGAGGCTTGTAGCCAAACGTTTTACGCAAACCTATAGCATTGACTATCAGGAGACGTTTGCCCCTGTCGCAAAGCTCAATACAGTAAGGGTTCTACTATCCTTAGCAGCCAATCTTGACTGGCCACTCCAGCAACTGAATGTAAAAAATGCTTTCCTCAATGGCGACTTACATGAGGAAGTCTATATGGATCTTCCACCCGGTTTTGAGAAAGATTCACGCTTGACATGCAGACTGAAGAAATAACTCTATGGACTTAAACAATCTCCAAAAGAGTGGTTTGAAAAATTTACTCGAGCAATAAAGGGTCGTGACTTTGTCCGAGCACAAACAGATCATGCACTCCTCTTCAAGCATTCTAGAGAGGGAAAAGTTGCTATCTTGATAGTGTATGTGGATGACATTGACATGACAAGAGATGACCAAGAAGAACTTAGTAGATTAAAGCAATACCTAGCAGGTGAATTTGAGCTCAAAGACCTCGGGACTTTGAGGTATTTCTTGGGCATGGAAGTTGCAAGAAGCAAGGCAGGGATTATAGTTCCTCAAAGGAAATATGTGCTCAACCTTCTGTAAGAATCAGAAATGATGGGATGCAGACCAGCTGACACACCAACAGTACCGAATATAAAGCTTTATATTGAGGGAGGTGAAGTGGATCATGAACAGTACCAAAGGCTGGTAGGGAAATTGATCTATCTTTCCCATACACGGCCAGATATTGCATTTGCTGTGAGTATAATTAGCCAGTTTATGCACTCGCCCAAGAAAAACATCTTGAAGCTGTCAACCAAGTATTGAGATGCTTGAAAGGTACACCAGGAGAGGGGCTATTCTTTAGGAAAAGTGATTATAGACTAATTGAAATTTATACAGATGCTGATTAGGCAGGATCAAGTGTTGATAAGAGGTCTACTTTTAGTTACTGCTCCTATGTCTAAGGAAATCTAGTAACTTGGAGGAGTAAAAAAAAAAAAAAAAAGTAGTTGTTAGAAGCAGCGCAGAGGCAGAATTTCGAGCTTTCGTTCATGGAGTGTGTGAAGGAATTTGGCTAGAAAGACTAATGGATGAACTAAAAATCCATATAGACTCACCAACGAGGGTATATTGTGACAATAAGGCCGCTATGAGCATAGCACGTAACCCGGTACACCACGACCGCATCAAGCACATTGAACTTAATCATCACTTCATTAAAGAGAAGATCGATAGTGGAAGAATCTGTTTGACGTATGTTCCAACCAGGGAACAAACTACAAACATCCTTACAAAAGGACTTCACAAGCCAAACCATGAGGATCTTATTGGCAAGCTGGGAATGTATGATATCTACATACCAGCTTGAGGGGGACTGTAGAAATCCTCTTGTTAGATTCGGTTATTAGGAAGTTAGTTATTTGTTATTATTTTCTCCATTTATTTAAAAGAAAAAAAAAGAAACAAATCTTTAGGATAAAGGCTGTGTGCCTAAAATCTAGGGTTAGTTGCGCTTTATTTCCTGGTTTGTAGGGTTATGAGATTCTGTTCATCTCCTATATATACTTGTACTAATTCTTGGATAAAAATTATCAGAATAAATTTTCCTTCTGAAGCGTTTTAACCTCTTTTTCCTCACATTGCATCATCAAATTCATTCTAAAAAAGAAGGGGAGGGGGGGTGGGAACCCACAGTATCTCAATGTAAGGTCACTTACTCTCACTTTCAGCTAGCACAATACTTTGAATTTCTGAACGGTGTGGACAGCGGTTAACCAAGAAAGAGTCCAATACCTTCAAGGATTATAAAATAAAAAACTTTAATTACCTACAAATACAGAATCATGCACGAAAAGTTTCATGGTTAGGTAAATGGAGAAAAATTATACTTATGCACAAACATACAATATCATACCTCAGTGTGCATAGGGATTAGCAAGCTATCTTTTCCTTTGTTGACCAAAGAATCTTCCAATGCCATCTTAAATTAAAAAAAAAAAAAAAATCAGCGTTTATATTTTCAAAGAACCATAAAGCTAAACTGGGAACATTAAAGAAATTTTCATTTATGCTGAAGCGTTTTATTTATTTTTGATGAACCAAAATATTTTGAATTATAACCATGCAAAAACATTCCAGCTCAGAAGCTCACTCACACCAGTGCACTACAATTTTCAATTTATTCACTTTCTCCAGGCTAAGTTGTTCGATAAGTCACCCATACAGCATGCACAAAATTTTACCTCATACAGCTTCTAGCTCCAATTCCTTTGAAACCATTAGATCCTTTCCTTCATTGAAGAACCTCTACATATTCATTTATTTGAAATGTGGGTTTTCTGTCTTCGGTTTAATCTCATTCATTGGTCAATAGATAATTTGAAAAGCCAACGATTCCTTCTTTTTCTTTTTCTGTGTTTCTGAATACGGTTTACTAACATGTTAACTGGATCGGTCTTACGGTTGTTTCTTCAAATTTCCACTTTTGACACAGAAAAAGGCATCAAAGAGACGACTATATGAAAATGAACAAGCCACAATAGCACTTATATTAAACAAAACCAACTGAAAATAAAAAATAAAAAATAAAAATATCAAGACACAATTTTCCTAATTCTCGGAAAAATCTCATTATAAAATACAAATTGTCAAGAACTTCAACTATGAAAGGAAAACAAGTAAATCAAATTCAACAACAGAAATCTTTAAATTCAACAATCAATTGGACAAAAACCAAGGAAAAATCAAAGAAAAAATATCAGTTAAGCATAAAATAATACCTGGAGTTTGTAAATTTGACGACCTGAAGCGACGTAGAGCCAGCAAGACGAAGCGTCATGAGAAACCTGAGAAGAGAAGAGAGAGGAATCGGAAGTAAGAAGAAAACATTTGTCAGGTTTGAGGCTAGAATTAGGGTTTTAGGGATAAAAAATTACATGGAGAGCGAGACGAGAAGAGTGGAAATTGGCAGGAGAAGGATTGGGGATGAGAGACGCTGGGACCCTCGCCTTCCTCAGAGTCCTCGCCTCCAACATCTTCTCTCCACTTCTTTGGCGGTGGCGGGAAATCTTCTTCTACATTTTCCAAACAAACAGAGAGAGGGAGAGACAGATAAGCAAGCACAGGTCAAGTGGGTACCCGACCCAGCTACTTTTCTGCCAACCTATGGAGGCTCTTTTTGCATGCATTGCTGGGTTATGGGTACAGGGCATCAGGGTATTAAAAAAATGTGGTGAGAATTAATTTTAAATATTATAATATATGAAAATTTATACTATAATAATTTTTTACTGTAATTGTTAAGAGTTTTATATTATTTGGTAATTAAGAGCTAAACACTCATTTGGCATTACAAAAAAGTTTCAAATTACTACATGATATATCTCTAGCATACTATAATATACAAACTTTCACATGCTACAGTCTTTTGGTTTTAACTTTTAGTTTTAACTATTTTTTAAATTTTTCACCATAAATTTAAGGTTAGGATTGTTTAACAGCCAAGAAAAATATTAAAAAAATATCACTACTATATCGTCATACTATATTCAAAATATGCAATGATATCTTCTTAAGGTATTTGGCCAGTATTCTGTATTTGTCATAGTTATTAAACGAATTCTGCTACAATTATTGGCTAGTATCGAGTATCCATCTACCGTGTATTCTCAGTTACACTACGGTTAGTCAGCTGAGGTTTACCATACAGTAACCACTAAAATAAGCAAGACATATACAATGAATACCCGACCCATCCAAAACATATATAGGTTTTTGTATGGGAAAGTGCACTAAATAGATTATTTTGAAATCTTAATAAAACTAGACATCATTTTTTTTAAACATGTTAGTAAATGGCAATTCTAAAAATACAATTATTGTTTTGCTACATGATTTCTCCATTTTACCCTTCTTGATATTTTTTCATTCTTTTTTTTTTTTCCTTTCTTTCTACTTGATAGTGCGTGTGCTGAAATGGAACCGATAATGGCTCCTATGGCAAAATGCCTTTAAACCCAATAGAGTTACCATTTCTTTTCCTCCTTCTCTCTCTTCTTCACTAACTTTCTTTCCCTCTCTTTAAAAATGGAGGTTATGCTTCACCATTGTTGCTGTGGATTTACTGCATAACTAACCTTCTGCGAATCTCGATGGTGATCTACAAATTGAGCTTGAAGGCGATGGGTGACGATCTCCACTCGCGATGGCGAAACAAACACGAGGAACAATCGTGACCTCATGAAAGTTCCATCGCCCTCAATAGCTTGAATTCGAAGCTCAAGCTAGAAGGTCGATGAGAAGTAAGTCGCAATCACTAGATTTGACTAGAACTCGTCGGAGAAGTTCTCGTCACTGTCGTTACATTCCTTGTTGCTGGAGAAGAGCCACTAATTAGACGGGATGTTTTCAGAGATAAAGAAGGGGATAGAGAGAATCGCACTTGCGGTCATCGCCGTTCATTGCTGCAACTTCCAGTCATCATCTTCGATGGTGATTTGAGGGTGTGATTGATATGAATTAAGGCATTTTTGGGATTTAATATGTTAGTAAGAACAATGATAATCATGGATCATAACTTAAAATGCAAAAAAAAAAAAAAAATCAAATAAAAATACCACCTAGCTAGTTATAATGGTATTAGAAATAGCATATTTTTGAAAATTTTGAAATAAATAGTAGGTTTTGAAAATATATGCAATAAATAGCATATTTACAATGTATTTCTTATTTGCATAATGAATTATTTATACCTTAAATCCCTTTTTTGAAAAGAACCTTAAATTTCTTTATGGTATAATAATTCTATGTATCATTTGATGCTTAGATTTTAAACCATGTAGGCTGTTTTAAACTACAGAGATGGTTCAAACTAGCGTTTCATGGAATAATACTGAGACGATATTAAATCATAAAGATGGTTTTAAACTGGCCTAAATACCTAAAATCTAAACTTTGTCGCTGCTCAAGTTTTGTGATTTTTGAACCATTTTCTACAGTAAAGCCATTCTCATCCTAATTTTCCTTCATAAACCATAGTTTTCTAAATATCAGTTCTCATTTTAAACTATTATTCCCATTTTAAACTTTTATATTCCAAATCTCATTTTAAAACCATTATTTAAATCATATAGTTTAAAACCCACAGTTCAAACCATGCAGTTGTAAGCCAAACTATTCTTAACCTACGTACCAAGTGACTGTAAATTAGAGGGTAAATTTATATCATAAATCTGCTATTTATTACAAATATTTTGAAACATGCCCATTTTTTCCCTAAAGTAAAACGTTAATTTTATTCATTAATTGCCAAATCAGCAAGATTAATAAAAATAAATACAAGATGGTGAATCACCAACCCATACAAAGTCATTATACATAGAACACACATAATTAGCTAGACAGTGGGCCACCATATTTGTTGCGCCCCCCTTACAGATGTCATGATGTCGTTACATTCATTCATTAATACTTTTAAGTTTAATAATAAACTATATGATAAAAGCTTCATTTGGCAAAACATACCCAGGATCCATGCATACATATTTATATATTTTTTTAAATATATATATTTACCAATATTTAATAACTTAATCTATTATAATAAATTACTTGATCATAGACATCCATTAAATAGTTTGCCAATATCATTGTAATTTGAACTTACTTTTTAAAACATTAATAACATCTACATACTCAGTTCGGTAGGCCGAACTTAAGACTTCAGTAGGCCGAACTCGATCGGCAGACCGATGTTCAACCACCGGCAGGCCGCCCAAGGTTTTGCAAAACAGAATATCAAAATCGGTAAGATCGGCAGGCCAGTACAAGGTAATCGACAAGCCAATCAATGCATCGGCAGTCCGACCAATAATGGTCGGCAGACCAAACTCTTAAAAATTAGAAATTAATATTTTTATTTTTTTAAAACAAGTTCCAAAAATTCAAGTGCGGAAACAATAAACATACTCAGAAATAAAAACATAAGAATAAACATAGTTCCAGAGTATTAAAACTTCTTTTCTTGACGTCTTCTGTTTGCAATTCATCGTCCTTAGCTCACACTCCCGTTAGTGTTCTCCACCTAATCCATAAGTCCCTTACCCTTATCTGCAACATAATGTAAAACTTAATTAAGCTAAAGCTTAGTAAGTACATTTACATCTCACAACTTAAAAGGTTTTATGAACATCATCATCATCATCATCATCATAATAGTGCATTAGGTATATTTTCATAGGAATATATCCTTCATTACATTGTCCATATTAAAACTTTATTCATTTTATCTTAAAGGCCCAAGTGTTGCATCATAAACATCATCATCATAGGCGTGTCGTCATGAGAGGAGAGGGGTAGCTAATCTCAAACCAAACATGACATCATATCATATCATATCATATTATAACTTATCATATCATTGGGTGTGCAACACTTATTTAGGTGATACATATATATATATATACATATTTATACTTTCGTGCATTGAAAAACATTATCATCAAAACATGCATAAACTTTCATACCTTAAAACTTCATAATAATACTTCACGTAAAATCATCATGAGAAATCATCATAAAACCATTATAGATTTTCAAACTTTTGTAAATTTCATCATGTTGCAGGTGAGAATGTACTTACCTTATAAGCTTACTTAAACCTTACTCGTAGGTGACGTCGCTGTAGTCTTAATGTGCTCGCCCCTTAGTGTGTTCATGTCATATATTCATTTAAAATATAAATTAACATTTATTTTTATGAGACCATGAAATCATTCAACACCACATAACATAGTCATACATGCTTCTCTTAAGAACATTAATTCAAAACACATTTTATAAATCAAAATAAAACATTTTAGCGAAACTGCCTATACACTTGCTGTCTGACCCTTACGAATCCATAGCTTAATATCTCATAATTAACACACAATTCAAGCTCCAAACTTGGTAGGGACAAAGTTACCACATAAACATATTACCATGATTTTTCGTTGGCCATAAAAATTCCATTTAGTATTTAAAATAAGTCACAAAATTCAAGACACAAAATCTGCCAGCAACAGTTAAGCAGTGAACAACTCTAAACTTAGGTCCGTTTATCACACTTTAAAGTCATAGAAAAATCTACAAAAATTAACACATATAATAGACACATAGAATTACAACATATCCAAAAATTGGCTTCAAAAAAAATCGGAGGAGGTCAAAATACACAATTGAAATCGGTAGTAAAACTGACTTAACAAACATAGGCAGCAAACACCATTCAAACTAGCATTTAGGAAAAATACCACGAAAACAATTTAGACCTCAAAATTTTTGTGACAACCTATATACATAATAACACCCTACTACAAAAATTCCCATGACCAAAAAAAATCATTTAGACAAATAAAAAGTTAGAGAATCAAGAGGTCCAAAGTTTGTAAGTTCTCAGCCATAAAACCTAGTTTGAAGAAAGTTTAATAACTCATAACACACACAAGATATAACCACAAAATTTTCGAGTTTACAACCTAATATGACCATGAACATATTTGCCAAATATTTTAAAAATTAAAGCACATTTGCCCTATGAACAAAAAGCATGTTTTTGTGCAACATAACCAATCAGCAACAATTCATTATGAGGTGCAGAGTATGAATATTTAATATCTCAGCCTACATAACACCAAATGGCACGAAATTTGGAGCAACATCACATAGCATATTCATGAAAATCATATTAAAATTTCAGAGCAAATGCAAAATTGTAGGCAAAGATATAAGGGTCGGAACATAGAGACAATACAACGTTACTGTTTAGCATAAAGCAGCAGTGAGTGGTAGAGAGAAGAAAATTCATATCTCAACATAAAAAAATCCAATTAAGGTGAAATTTTGAGGGTTAGCACATAACAGATACATGAATAACATATTAAAAATTCAGAGCAAAACAAAATTTGTAGAGAAAGATATGGTAGTCGCATTATAGGAGGAAAATACGTTTCAAAAATACCAAAATTGAGTTCATACCTTAAAACAGATTCTTCTCAAGTTTCCTTCAAATTTACCCCAACAAAATTGCAATATTTTATTCAAATGATAGCAGGGGAATTGAGGGAGAGGAGAAGAAGAACGTGAGAAGAGAGAAAAAGAAAAGATGTTTGAGAGAAATTTAGAGAGGGAGAGAGAGTAATTTTTTTTTAACATAATAATGAAATTAGAAAAATAAGGAAAACTCATCTTCTCCATAATAATCAAAATTTTCTGATTAAAGTTGAGGCAAATCATGTGGGAAAATGGAGAGGATTGAGGGGAAAAAGTCAAAGTTTCCAAAAATAGTTCTAGTTATCATTTTTCTCAATTACAAAATAGGAAAATTCTCATCAATCATCCAATCAATCAAAAGTCAAATGTTCTATTACCTAAATAAGAAAAATTAAGCCAAAAATGTGCCAATTAATCAACAATCATTATCCAATCATCATCGTCACCATTTTAGGAAATTTTTGCTGACTGCTCGTCAGCTGTCATCGACCTACCGATGTCCCACTTCGGCCTGCCGAATGCATGAGGTCTGGTCTGCCGATTATATTCATCGGCTTGCCGTTCTGTGAGAGTCATTTCAGTCTGCTGAACTTGAAGGTTCGGCCTGCTGAACTGCCTTATACAACAAAGTTTAACAAAAACATTAATTATTGCAAAAATTATCATATAACATACAACGTAATTGACACGAATACTTTGAGCACATCAATTCCATGTGATCGTCACCTGTCATAAAATAGTCAGTGACAATATTATCATAAATAAATAAAGAAATTACTTAACGTCATTACTAACTTGACATAATCCATTACATAAAATTCGACGGGTGTTACAATATTTCCTTAACAAGAAATGTGACAAACATAGTGTAGCACTCACCATTTTTCATGTAATGGTTAATATTAGATATTTAACTACGTTAAGTATTTTTCTTTATGAAATAATGTTACTGACCATTTTATTTTTAGTATGATGACAGGAGATACTTTCGTGGAATTAATTTGCTCAAGGTATTCATGTCATTTATAATGTATACATGATAAATATTTAATGTTTTGTTTGTATATTATTGAATATGGCACTTCTGCAGGCCAATCTTTCTAGCTCGGCAGGCCAAATTGTCTCTCTCAGAACAGCAGGCTGATGAATTTCGTCAGCAGGCCGATCTCACAACTTCAGTAGGCCAATCTTGAGTAATCGGTAGGCCGAAGAGTGCTGACGAGCAATCAGCAGACAATCTCCCAAATTGTGGCATTGATGATTATTGTGATTGGATGAAATATTTTGTATGATTGGCATATTTTTGACCTTTTTCCTTATTTTATGAGATGGAATATTTGACTTTTTTATGATGATTAGATTATAATAAGGTTTACTATTTTGAAAAAGGTGAAATCGAGTAAGTGGAGCAAATCATTTGACTTTCCTCTTATTTCTCTCCATTCCCCACGTGTATGCATTCTTTAAAAAAAAATTCTGCTGCAAATATAGAGATTATTGACGTACCTTATAGCATTTTTCATTCACGTATATCGCTCTCCCTCTCTCTAAAAACATTCTCTCAGTTTCTCTCTTTCTTTTCTTCTATGTTCTCTTCTTTTCCTTATTCTCTCCCTTATTGTCCTGCAAAATTTGAATGAAATATTGGGTTTTTTTTGGGTGAATTCAAAGAAAATTTGAGAAGAATCATTTTGAGGTAAGAATTCACTCTAGGCTTATTTCGGCAATGGTATTTTCTCTATGTTCCAACTCCCATAACTTTGTCTACAAATTTCCTTTTTCTATGAAATTTTAGTATGATGTTTATGTATGTGTTAACAATGTTCCTCAAAATTTCACACCATTTGGAATTTTCTTTGTTAAGATATTGAATTTTCATTCTCTGTCACTCATGGTTTAATTGTTGCTTATTGGTAATGTTTCATAAAAATGCAGTCTATGTTCATAGAGCAAACGAATGTTGATTCTCATGAAATTTTACAGAAATATTCATGTATATGTTACGTTATGGTCTCAAAGTGTCATAGTGATATGTTGAATATTTTATGTATTATTGAACTTTCTTTAAGATTAGGTTTTATGGCTGTCTAATTATTGAATTCTAGATTACTTGTTTATGTGACTCTTTATCATGACCAAACGAATTTATTTGACAATGAAACCTTTTGTGGTACTGTATTTATATGTTTAAAGGCTGTCATAAAAATTTTAATGTCAAAGTAATTTTACTTTAATTATTTGAGAGTGATGATTGTGCGTTGCTCATTGCTTTATGTGTTTAGAGTTTATTTGGTCTCTGAATTCTAATGCATGTTTTGAATTGTTTTAAACTTATTTGAAGCTGATTTTTGGTTATCTTATAGTTTTAGGTGTCTATTACATGTAGGATTTTTATTAAATTATTTTATGATATAAATAATTTATTATATGAATCTTAGTTAGAGCTGCTCACTGTTTTGTTATTGCTGGCAAATTTTTTGTTATGTATTGTGCGACATATTTTATTTGTTTACTGGAATTTTATGGCTATAGAAAAATTAGGGTAATTTATATGTATGGTAACTTTGTCTCTGCAAAATTTCATGCCTTAATTGTATATAAATTGTGAATAATTTATATGTATGGTAACACATACATGAATAACATATTAAAAATTCAGAGCAAAACAAAATTTGTAGAGAAAGATATGGTAGTTGCATTATAGGAGGAAAATACGTTTCAAAAATACCAAAATTGAGTTCATACCTTAAAATAGATTCTTCTCAAGTTTCCTTCAAATTTACCCCAACAAAATTGTAATATTTTATTCAAATGATAGCAGGGGAATTAAGGGAGAGGAGAAGAAGAATGTGAGAAGAGAGAAAAAGAAAAGATGTCTGAGAGAAATTTAGAGAGGGAAAGAGAGTAATTTTTTTTAATGTAATAATGAAATTAGAAAAATAAGGAAAACTCATCTTCTCCATAGCAATCAAAATTTTCTAATTAAAGTTGAGCCAAATCATGTGGGAAAATGGAGAGGATTGAGGGGAAAAAGTCAAAGTTTCCAAAAATAGTTCTAGTTATCATTTTTCTCAATTACAAAATAGGAAAATTCTCATCAATCATCCAATCAATCAAAAGTCAAATG
>CAMOHE010051526.1:14714-55819 GCA_946598075.1 Artocarpus hirsutus
TTATAGTTTTAGGTGTCTATTACATGTAGGATTTTTATTAAATTATTTTATGATATAGATAATTTATTATATGAATCTTAGTTAAAGCTGCTCACTGTTTTGTTATTGCTGGCAAATTTTTTGTTATGTATTGTGCGACTTATTTTATATGTCTACTAGAATTTTATGGCTATAGAAAAATTAGGGTAATTTATATGTATGGTAACTTTGTCTCTGCAAAATTTCATGCCTTAATTGTATATGAATTGTGAATAATTGAGCTGTGTATTCCTTATGGTCAAGCAAATTTTAATTTTTCAGTTTTGTATAAATACTTGTGAGATGGTAAAATGTACTTGTGTTCTTGTATTTCTTGAGATGGAAGTATGAATGATGTCATATGGTATTGGATGATTTCATGAAAATGTAAATTAATTTTTTTGTATATGGATATATGCCATGAACACTCCAAGAAGTAAGCATATCGAGATCGCGGTGACGTCATTTAAGTTAAGGTTTAGTAAGCAAGTCAGGCAAGTACATTCTCACCTACAACATGATGAGGTTTATGAAAAGTTGAATTTTATGTTCATGATGATTTCTATGATGATTTCTATAATGATTTTATATAATGTTTTACTATAAAAGCTTTTGATGTGCAAGAAGGTTTAATGCATGTTTTTTATGATGATGTATTTCAAAATTTAAAAGTATATAAGTATATATGTATCACCTAATTAAGTGTTGTACATCCCATGTTTCTGTCTATGGTTATGATGTCTAAAGTTGGACTTGTTATGTTTGATTTAAGATTAGCTACCCCTCTCTCTCATGGTGACGTGCCTACGATGATGATAATGGTACAATACTTGGGCCCCTAAAGATAAAAAGAATGAAGTTTTAATATGAAAATTTTAATGAAAGATATGTTCTTTATGAAATCATGCACTTTATGAAACCGTGCCAAGTGCATTACTATGTTGATGATGATTATGAATAAGATGTACTTAATGATGTTCATGAAATGTCTTATGTTGTGAGATAAGGAAGTGTACTTATTAAGCTTTTGCTTACTTAGTTGTATATCATGTTGCGAATAAAAGTAAAAGAACTTTGGAATAGGTGGAGGGTAAGGACAGGCATGTGAGCTATGAATGATGGATTGAAAACAAAAGAACACCATGAAAATAATTTAAAGTTTATAAACTATGTTTTTATTTCGTTGTATGTTTATTTTTTGCACTATGATGTAATAAGACCTGTTTTAAGTTTTCTTTAGTTTGCAATAGATCAACCTTGCGATGATTATTGATCGGACTGCCAATGTTATTATTAGCTTGCCGATTACCCTATATCGGCCTACCAATATTAGCCTGTCGATTACCCTATATCGGCCTGCCAATCTAAGTGTTTTAAAACTCTGATTTGCGAAGCCTCTGATGGCCTACTGATGGTTGAGGTTCGGATTGCCAGTCATGTTCGACCTATCGGTATCTGAAGTTCGGCCTATCAAACTGGAAAAACAGATTTGAAAGTTTGGTTTAGATCTTATTTAAATTATGGTCTCATTATTTTGGTGTTGATAAACTATTTAAAAATTATATATATAAGTAGTTTTAATATATGATTGCATATTTGTAAAAAAAAAAAAACATTATATGCATGGATCTTGGGAATACGTCTATCTAATTATGTTTTAGATTGAATAGTTTATGTTAAATAATGATAATAAGAATTAAATTAACGATATCTGTGACGTCCGTAAAGGAGCGTTACACAAAGCCATTATTTGCCTTAGACATAGCTTTGCGAACATCATCAATCACCAAAGCTTCAAAAGATCATGGTGGCAGACAAAGTACCATATTCACTACATTAATAGAATCTGACTCCACCATCCACTTACAAAAACCCCCTTTCAAAGCAAAGCGAGTCCCCTCTTGAATAGCTAAACATTCTGCTATGTAGGGAAAAAATGACCAAAAATATGTACTATTGCCGAGCCCAAAACATAGCCTTATTTCATCATGCAACATATTCCAATACCAACAAAATCTAGAAAAGGTTTGATATTTGTGTCAACATTCACTTTAACAAAACCTGGACTCGACAGCTGCCACTTCCTTCAAGGATTAGTATTGGACTTAACATGCTAAGACTTCATATTATTAGATAGCCTATATGTTACGACCTATCTTTTCAAGCCGTAACTTAGCTTTCTTAAACATCACTATTTAATCTTACTAGTAAGAAAAACACTACGTAAATTTTTTTCTTAAACATATTTTAAAACTGTTGCGACTTTCGTTGTAGCACAAATATGAAACTACCTCAAATATTGACTTTAAAATTATTCAAAACGTTTCTTAAAACTCATTAAGAAAACATATACTTCTTTAAAAACTTTTTAAACCATTTTCATTCTCTGTCTTTAAAACAATAGAAAACTTTTTCTTTAAGCAGACGAAAACTACCGTATTGGTATTCACACCCAATCTTCACATCTGTCCGTTATGATACCAAGCTCTTCAACCAATTTTAATGGTCTGTTATAGGACTACCTATGACCGAAAATAATTTGTAATGAGCTTTCGCTCTGTAAGTTCAAACATATTCTCAAAAAACATTAAAACTTTCATTGTAAAACATTGATTTTTAAACTTTTCTAATAAAACTTTCTTCATGAATCTTTCTTATAAACATTTTTCATCAACATTTCTCGAAAAATAATTTTTAAAATATTTTTCATTAACATATCACATAAAGATATCATAGAAAGGAATGCAAGCAAGATCCTTATGCATGATTCTATTTATGCTCATCTATGAACATTCAATTATGAATTTCTTATTATCATTCATAACTTACTTGAACTTCTTATCATTGTTCTTATCATTATTTTTTTGTCTTAAAAGCTTTAATGTTTATACCAATGTCATCAATTATGAGTTCATTAACATAATACTTCCCTTATAGAAGACTTAAGACCATTAAACAATGAGGCCATAGCTTTAAAATAACTTATAAACCTCATTTCTAGGAAGCTGATACGACACTATACTCATCATCATTGATTTACCTTCTTGTAAACTTTAGTGAGCATATACAATGTTAAACATACCTCATTCTATAACTTAGCATTGAAACATTGAACATAGCAAATTTAAATACCTTGCAAATCATAACTTGAACTTTTAAAACATTATGCATTACAAATACAAACATACTTTAAAATATAACAATTGCAAATATATCGTAAGTCTTTACTTGATCTTTAAAACTTTATGCATGACAAATATAAACATCAAACATATTCAAAGCATTTGAAATTCATTTTCTTAATGCTATAGGTGAGATTTGAAACTTACTTTAGTATTGCTCTAGAGTTTCCACTTTTTCCTTTTCTTTCTATTAGTTGGCTTTGTGTCATGTTCAAACGACGCCTAACTATTAGCTAACTTTTCTTATTATCAATTTACTTGATTGATAACGAAACTTAAATGTTCAACATTCATTTTTTTTACTTAGCCTTATTACTTATCGGTTTACTTTTCTATTACTTAACTTGGATATTCTTTGAACAAATTATATGTCTGACTTGACGGGTTTGTCACTTAATGTGGTACAAAAAAATTTCCGTTTTAGGGCATTTCGCTAATTCGGAGGGCTTAGGATCCATTTTAGCGATTATAAAAATAACGATTTTACCGTTAATGAGTTTTTTATAAGTCACGTAACTTTACCAAACTTTTTGTTTCACATTTCCATCCTGACACTTGTGAGTTATGAAAAAATTCCCGCTAAGAGTAATTTTCCTAAATCGGACATTTGAAGGTCTATTTTGGTCTTTTTACGAAAAATGACTATTTTACCTTTGGCAGGTCCTAAAACTTTCGGAACCCATTTTAAACAAAACTTACATTTCCTTATCACTTGCAATGTTATGAAAAATAAAAAATTAATTTTCTTTCAACAAAAAATCTATTTCATCAAAACTTTATAGTTTTGACTCAGAATACATTAATCTCGACTATTATGCCCCCATTGTGTTTCTCCCATAAAATTTCAATATTCTTTTGGGCTTTAAAACATAAGATTGCTTGCTAGTCATAACTGTATAGAAACCATATTGCTTGCTAGTCATAACTGTATAGAAACCATTTTTACATAGAGAACATTCCCGTTTCACGTGGTTTTATGGTTTTAGCCTAAAATAGAAAATCTGGACATTTTTGCCCTTAAACAAAAAATAATTGTTTTATACCAAAAATGTCCAACTTTTTGCAAGGATTAAAACTTACAAAAGCTCCTTGGTTAAACTCAACAAATTTCAAAATGTTTTTCCCATATTATCGTTTTGAAATTTCGTGATTAAGTCTCATAAATTCATAACTTAAAATCAGCACGAAATTTTCATAAGCTGTTTGTGATTCCCAATAGTCTTAATGAGATATACAACTTTTGTGTGTTGACTTTTCTCAAAATCATTCATCTTAATGATGTTCTTGAAAAGGCAAAACTAAAATCAGTATTTTTCGGCTTGCTCCAATTGGAGATTGAGTAGGATTTCTTCACAGAAATTGTCTAGCTTGATTTTCCAACAATTACATGTTGAACTCAGAAAACAATTCAGCCCCTAAGTGCCTCAAATATTCAATTTTTTAAAAACTAGTTAAACTTTGCATTTTTGACAAAGTTGAAACAAACTTTTACATTTGTACTTAAAATTTTTATTTTTAATTCCTTAAATCTCATCATCATCAACATAGCACCTCAACTAAACTCGCCATAGTGTTTATATTACATGCTCTAGTCCATAATTTATAACAAACACTTGATGTAAATACTTAGAAACATAAATGTTCAAGTCTTGAGTTCATAATTTTATCCAAGTTTTTTTAATCCCTTTGATCTTCTTCTTTGATGCCTTAAACCTTTAAAACTCTTCTTGACAATATTTATACCATAACCAATCAAAAGCCATCCAAAAACCCAAAGAAAAACACTAAAAACCCATAGTGAATGTTTAGGTTTTTACCTCCAAAATTGTAAAACCTTGCTCATGAACATTTAAACTTGTTTCCTTGGATGGTTTGGAGGCTTAAAATCATCCAAATTTTTAAGAAAGTTTGTTTATTTTCAAGAAAAATTCTTTCAATTTTAAAAATACTCTTAGGTATTTATAGAACTAATTCTAGGGCCTAAATTGCTAAGAATTTTAGACCCAAATACACTAGTCTCCACCAGTTTCTAAGGGGTTGATGTGGAAGATTTTTTTATCATTTGTGGAGATAAGATTTTATTCCCTTAGGCCCTTTTTGCAAAAATAAATAGTCTAGGGCCAAATTACAATTAAAACAATTGCTTTCCACCACTCGTGAAATTCAGCCACCAAAGGGGAAATGAGGCATTTTTTCTACCTTTTGGGTGTCATCTTGTGGGGTCTAAATTATCACTTTAGTAGTCCAAATTTACGCTACATTGTCCTTTTCCTATACTATCGATGTATTTTCCAATACTGCCAGTATTATTTTCTATATTGTGTTTTATGGTCCATTGGCTACCACATCATCTATACTGTATAATTCTCATACTACTTAACTTATGTAATATAATTTTTATACTGCTTAACTTTATCAGTATAAATTTTATACTGTATAACTTTATTAGTCTAACTTCTATACTACATAACTTTATCAATATAATCCTTATATTGCATTATTCTCATATTGCATAATTTCGTATTGCTTAATTTTTTTACTATATAATATTCATATTTCTATTTAGTGTTTTTCTTTTACTATATTTCCATCTTCAAATTCGTTGCAACACCTTCTGTAACAATTAAGCTTTTTAACATATTTTTATATCATTCCTTCTTTGCTTAAGACTATGGCATGACTTTTAATCTTAAAAATCTCATATTTACTCTTATGAAATTTATCATAAAAATCGAATTTAAACACTAATCCTCATGACATATAATATTGCTTAATTTAATCATTAAATATTATATGTATAATGAACTTGAGAATTTCTTGGGTATTACACCATAATCTTCGAAGAGTCTACTATACCTCTCTAAAGTATAGTGAGGGTCAATAGTGGAACCATTATGCAATACTTTGTTTCATTCAACCTAAATGCTCTGCAATATCATACAAAAAACATCAATGCCTTCTCTCCTACATACGTGAGAAATGAAATTGCATAAATCAATTAACAAACCACTTGGAAAGTCTTTTAAATATTCCTAATTAGTAGAAGACAACCATACATCTTTTGCCCACTAACATTGCCATAGAGAGTGGTAGATGATTTCTAACTCCTCTTTGAAAATCAGACAAAGAGACCTGCCATGAACACCTTTTCAACTAAGCTGCATCTTGGTAGGAAAAGCATCATTGTAGGTGCAACAAACATGCATTTTAATCTTGTTTGGGATGTTAGCAGTCCAAAATTTCATCCATCACCCTCTAACCCTATCGCCATTAAAGGTATTCTCCTCTCTTTTTCTCCTTATCTCTACATGGCAAGTAGACTTCATGTATACTCCTTATTTTTGCCAAAATTCCAAACAACAACATCATCTCAGTGGACATGGCCAATCTGAATACTAAATATCATTGCATGCTCCACACTCGAAAGAACTTCATTCACCTTGTTTTTATTCCAAACCGATTCATCTAAGAGGTCTGCCACTCTAAGATCCTTTAGGCCTTCCAAAGGCAATGTATTGGGCTTAAAATTTGTTGGCTGAGGTTACCACAAATCCACAAAAACCCTCACAGTATGCCCATTCCTAATTTTCCACCAAAAGCTTGATAAAAGTAGATCCCTTCCCCAAAGAATACTTATTCAATACATGAATGGGTTATGACACATATTTGCATCCAAAAATTCCTTAAAATGTTTTACGTTGAGAACATGAGCAACAAGAAAATTAAGATGAGTGAGAGTTCGCTAACCTTGCTTCCTAAGAAAAGCACGATTGAAATCTTCCCTATTTCAAATCCCATGCCACCATAAACTTTAGACTACAAAGTTTATCCCATTTAAGCCAATGAATCATTCGTTTGTCATCTCCACCTCCCCACCAGAAATGGGCTATTAATGCCTGTATATCATCACATAGAGTAAAAGGCAATTTGAACACCCTTAAAACTTAAGTAGAGGTTGCTTGGGCCACAACCTTTATTGCTTTTTCATACTTGTAACTTTTTCCAAATTGTCTCTGTAGTCTTATTAAAATTCTTCTCTTATCACGACCAACAAAGGAAGTAAGACCAAGATAGATATCATGTAACTCACATTTGGAGAGTCCCAAAATCGAAAGAAGAACATTTTTTTGGTTCTCATCAATGTTGGGGCTAAAGGAATAGACTTTTAAAAATTGATTAACTAACCCATAGCAAGCTCATACTTCCGAAGCACCTCCTTAATGACCCTACAAGAATTCTCATTAGCCTTCCCAAAATAGTGCTATCATCCAGAAAGAGTAAATGATTAATTTTGGGAGTTCCTCTTGCACAAGAAATTCTAGCAAGTTGATTGTCTCATTCCATCTCCTTTCAAAAACTTGAAAAACCTTTTGCACAAACAAAAAATAGATAAGGAGATAAAGGCACTACAACAAATTGTCACTTACAAGACTCTAATTAGATCACGATTTAATGCAAAACTATCATCTAAAGCATGCAATATTTAATTCTAATAAATGCCGTGTGAAATTAGATGAGAGTTTTTCCAAAATTGTCATCCAAAGTTATATAATAGACAACAATTTTAAAAAAACTGTCATCTAATAGTTTTACAATCCTGCTTTTGAAAATCAAACCTACTCTTTCTCGCTCTCACTTTCCTTCATCAGCTCTCTTAGTAACACCCTTAACCTCCTTATCCCTCTCTCTCCCTCGATTGTCCTCTTTTTTGTCATCGAGCCCTTAGTCCCACCACGAAGCCCCACCGCAAACACCCGTTGCCACCGTAAACACTCACAGCCACCATCATCCTCTTCTTTCACTCTTTTTTAGCCCTATCGCTACTGCAATTGCCACACTCCATCACCACTATGAACCCCTGCCAATCACCACTGCTACAACCCTTCAATTGAAAGCCTTGGTCACTACTACAAGCAGTTTGAGCCTAAAGATGTCTTTTTTCCCCTTTTGAATTTTTTTTGTACTTATTTTGATGGGAATTTCAAATGAACGTGGTTAATTGCAAGACTTTAAATGGCAGTCATTTGCAAGACTTTAGACGATGGTTTTCTATGAAATTGTTGTAATTAATATTTAGGTTTTTATCTAGTTTTTATATGTAGAATTTCTGAATGGACCCATTCTAATTAGGACTTGGTAGATTGTTTCTATCTTAATTTAGTTTTAGTTTTAATTAGTGTGTTAGTTTTAATGTTATACGTTTTAGTTTTATTTATGAGTTTAAATTTTATATATTTAGTTTATTTTTATTGTCATTATATTTTAGTTTCATACATATATTGATTATATAAATATATGTTAATTTTGTAATTGGGACTTCGTAAATTATTTCTATGTTAATTTAACCTTCGTTTTGATTAGTGTGTTAGCTTTAGTTTTGATGTTATTAGTTTGTATATGTGAATTTAAGTTTTATAGTTTATTTTTATTATCATTATATTTTAATTTCATATATATGTTTATATGTATGTTCGTTTTAGAAATTTAATGTTTGTTTTTGTTTTAATTATATGCTAGTTTTCACATTATTATTAGTTTTAATTATATGCTGGTTTTAAGTAAATGTTTGTTTTAATTCTAATTATATTTTTGTTTTAGTTTTAATTATATGTTTGTTTTAATTATAAGTGTTATTGGTTAAGAATATTTCAATGTCGGACAATGAATTCGTTGATATGGAGGGGAAATAACCGGAGAAGATGATGGTTATAAGCTCTATAAAAGAGAGACATTTAATCCAGATGCGGATGGAAAAATAAGAGCAAGCTTGATGAGGAAAGTGTCCAGGTTGAGATCAAATTATAAAAATACAAGTCCAATTTGATTAAAAAGACCAAATTCTTAGAAAAGAGGGATAATAAGTGGGTATTTTACTAACAAATCAAACATTTCTTGAGCTTATATGTTGTGTAAATCCTCAATCATGTGTGATATTTTGATGTTTTTGGTGTTTTCTATAGGAATATAATAAAATAGGGATTAATAGATTTTGCATCATCAAAAAGGTGGTTTGGAAGCACTTTCCAAGTGCAACCGACGCACAATGAGCCTACGCACTTTGATGTGCACTCCCTTGCGAAAGCACAGAACACTCATGCAGCAGCACCAACTAGCCTTATAACCACGTGAATATTAGCATTAGGTGCTTGTTCAAAAGAGGCACACGACCGTGAGCTACACTTCTCCGCGGCCATGCACTAGCTCAAAGCACACATTCTGTCGTGTGTCCCTAGGAGCTATTTTTTGCCTTTCTCAAGCTCTTGTGTTTTTGGGCAATCTTGGCCCTAATTTCTTGATCCAAGGACTGAGATTTAATGCCAAATGAGCCCCAATCTCTTAAAAACCCTAGAGCTCTCATTTTGCAAGGTGTGAAGGAATTGGGAGAAAGAACCCCATGAGTGAGCTGAAATTTTAGAGAGAGAAATAGCCTAGAGTTGAGGATTCTTAAAGGATTCTGGTGGATTCAAGGCTTGAAGTGCATCTCCATAAAGAGTTTTTTCTTTGTTTCTTTCTCTACCTTAGTCTTTGTTGAATTTTATATTTTCAATTGTGTGTTGAATATATTTACTTGTATGGATTTTAGGAAGAGATTAGTAATGGATTCTTCTATGTTTGTCTAAATTTCTTATTCTAGGGTTTGGTTTAGTTGGATTTGGATTATGCTTGGATTATTTTCTTTGATTTTTTTTTATCTAATTTCCATTTCAATTTCATTTACGTTTCTTTATACTTAATGCTACTAGTTAATTTGGCCACTGAACTAGGTGATGCTATTTAAGAATTTCAATACTTGGGAGAGATTGAGTCTTTTATTGTTACGTAGGAAACATATTCTATGTTGTTGTTGAGACCCAAGAGGGTCAAGAATATGTAGACAATAGACTTGAGAATTTTGGTTTTTGTGAGGCCAAGAGGCGATTGATGCCTTGATAATCAAATTACAGGTTAAGCTTAATGCATGTGTAATTAACCATGTTAGATAGAGATATCAATTTAGGTATTTTGCACATAGAATCTCAATTGATGCTCAGGAGTGGTAACGAGATGAACTTAGGGTCCTAGACCAATGAATTGGATGGAATGAAGTTAATAATCGTGAAATAAGATAAGCATAATAAGAATTGAGATAAATCAAGTTTCTAGATACATTGTTCATAGATTGTCCATATTATAAATTATTTATTTTGTTTTTGGTTTTCCTTTTATTTATTTTCTTTTAGATTCCAATTGCTTAAATAAAGCTTTGTCATTGTAGTTGTTGTAATTAGCTATATTTTATATTTCAATCCTTGTGGAAGAAGACAACCATTAACTCACCAATCTTATACTAAAACTTAACCCCGTGCACTTACAGGTATAGACATAAAAAGCCCCTATCAAGTTTTTGGCGCTATTGTCGAGGATTGAAAAATTTAGAAACTTGGTTAATATTACAATGAAGTGAGTAGGTTTTAATTTAGGTGTTTCTTTATTTTTAGTTATCTTTATGTTTAGTTTAGAAATTTTGTATTTGCTTTTTTTTTTGCTTTCTTGATATTAATTTTTGTTTTTGAGTTTTTGTACGAGGTACTTGGAGATGGTCAATCTAACAAGTACTCTTGAGATTTGCTCAATGAGATTCAGAACCTTTTCATGGTGTTTGATGGGATACAAGAACTTGCTTATCAACTTCCCAAATCATAGATTTTCTAAGAAGGTTCAACTTCAAATCTTCGTTGATGACTCGAGTGGCATGACACGAAGTTAGGTAGGTCTATCACTTGTTAGAAGAGATGATGGAGTACAACTATGAGGCAATGAATTTTTAAATGAGCAACTATGGTTGGGAAAGTAATTCTAACATGACAGAGCTGCAAGTTGATACCTTGCTTCAAGAGACGATTTCGGCATTAGAAGAGGTGTTGACTCAATTGACAACGATGATTAACCACATGAGGAGCAATGCCAACCAATTGTCAATTACTCAATTGTCTCAACTTCATGGTTTACAAGAACAGGTTAGGCAATTGGCCCATACAATTGTCGAGTTGAAAAAATTAAGTATGCCAACCACATATGAGGAGGAAACATGTGTGGGGATTGCATCGAGTAAGGAAGACAAAGATTTTTCAACAAGAATCTTTAAGTGATGATGAAACCCAAGACTTTGACCTTCGAGAGGAATTACAAGAAGAACAACTCCTGGGTGTCCAAATTGTTGGGTCCACCGTGCCCATCGAAGTTACATTTACAAAGGCCTTTTTTGGCCAATACCTCTTCCACCACCACTAGCAACGTTCTTTCATCCCTACCGTGTCTATCCTCTGAAGCTAGATTTTGTTGAGATTATAGCCAAGCATATCTCCATCATGCCAAGCTTAAGGGCATTGCATCACGAGATCTATTTATAGAATTATATGATTCCTATTATAGGCAGAAGCTGCTCTTTAATGAGTGCTTCTCCAAAAGTTAAGTGGACAACTAAAAATTGAGTGCTCTTAGGAGGCAGCCCAAGCTTTCTATCATTTCCTCTTTTAGTTTTTTGTTTTAGTTTGTGTTTGAGTTTGTATTTTAGCACATTTTGAAGCTTTGCATTAATGTTTGATTTTTGTGTATTTTGATAGGTTTTGAAATAATCGGGAGCTTAAGAGCTTGAGTTTTGGTGGAAAATAATTATAGACGATAGGCGGAACTCGAAAGTTGTGCTACAAACCCTCAAAATATATGTTCTTGACCATTGTTCTTAGATTTTTACAAACATTGAAGACAATGTTTAGTTTAAGTGTGGGGGAAATATTTTTTTATTTCGTTGAGTTTTTGCCTTAAATTTTTTTCAAATTTTCATTAATTATTATGATTTTTTTCCATCACTCTTATTTGATGGTTCTTGTTTAATTTGTTTAGGCTATTTAGTTATTTTAATGATGTTTTTGTCACTTGTTTAAATGAAGTGTGTGTGAGAGAAATTGGATAACTAGAATTTATTTGTGATGTTAACCACAAATTGTTCTCTTAGGTCTTTTGAAATATAATTCCTTGAGATTTATGTATGTTTAACTTGCATCGGTGATATTCATTTTTGACTCTTTACACTTGAGCACCATGAATCACAATCACTCGAAGATTTGAACTTTAAATGAAATTTTGAACTTTAAATTTAAACTTTTGGGTAAACTAATGTGCAATTGTTTTTTACATCTCATGAACTCTAGAACTCATTTTAGTAAGACTTGAGGCAAAATCCTAAGTTAGGTGTCATTAGAAAGTCTATTGAGGCATTTTGTTGGGCCATTTGAGCTTTTGAAGCCAACCTATATAAACTTCATCGCTAGCTTCTTCCCATTGAGCCTTTGTAACCTATTTTGTTCACTACCCACTTGAGTTTTACTGAGCCATTTCATGAATTCCCTTTCTCTCACCCTATCATCATAGACATGTTTGTATCTTTGTTTGAATTTGAAGATTGATTATTGAGAGCAAGCATAGAAGGTGATGTGACTTGAATTTGTGATTTAGTTGTGTCCGTAAAAAGACTCTTTTTATGTTTTTGCATTTTTTAAATTATTTTGCTTAGTTTCATTTATGTATTTCTCCCCATTTTCCAATTGTATAAAACTAAATAAGTTTGGGGGAATTTTATTTCAATTCAAAAAAAGGAAAAAAAAGAAAGAAAAAAAAAGAGAATTGAAAAAAAAGAGAAAAAAATGAATGAATGAAAAGAAAAAAGAATAGAATAAATTCTTGGAAAAAAAAGAAAAAATAATGAAAAAATAATAAAATAGAATAAATTCTTGTGCATTTCATATTTTGAGCTTTTTGCGGATACTTGTGAGTCCTGTTTTGTGGAAATGATTGGCGATAGAGTAATAATTTAGTGAGGAGTCATTGTGAGTTTATATTCGTTCATGTGAGGTCCAAGGTGTATTACACGTCTAGGGTGATCCAAGCCAAAAATTTTCCTTTTTCATCTACCAGTTGCCCTAGTCTTATATTACAAGCCTTGAAAGTACTTGATATTAAATGACACGCTAATCTATATTAGTGGAGAGTAACATGAACAATGAGCTTATGCTAGTTCCAAATTTCTTTATCAAGAGACTTCTCATCATCTGTCTAATCACATAATTAATCCATCAATTCGTAGAGTGAAAGTGATTTGGCATACACTTACACTTAGAGAGCAATAGAAAAAGTGAAAAAGGTGTTTATTATTAAAATTCTAGATATTCTCAATGTTTGCATTTCCTTTGAGATTTAAAGCATTTTTTGCTTTGGGATTTATCTTTGTCTAGTTATCAAATGGATACAAAGCTCATAATTAGTTTTCCTTCCTTTATATTGTTGGTTTGGTTTTTGTTGTTCTTTTGTTTTTCTCGAAGACAAGAAAATGTTTAAGTTTAGGGGTGTTTGATGAATGAGTATTTTACTCATAAATCAAACATTTCTTGCGTTTAAATATTATGTAAATCCTTAAGCATTTGTGATATTTTGATGTTTTGGTGTTATTTTGTAGGAATTAAATAAAATAAGGATTAATGTATTTTACGACGTCGAAAATAGAGTTCAGGGGCACTTTCCAAGTGAAACCAGGCTTGTATCATGCCCCAGTGGGCTTTGATGTTTGCCCCTATGCGGGAACGCCAATTAGCCTCGCAGCCACCTGAAAATCAGCATCAGGTGCTTGTTCAAAAGAGGCATGCGGCCATGAGTTGCATTTCTCCATGGTTGTATGCTAGCTCAAAACACACACATAGCTGCTCCATTTTTCTTCACAGTCGCACGTCCCTAGGAGCTGTTTTGTGCCTTTCTTGAGATGATTTGTGTTTTTGGGCAATCTGGGCCTCAATTTCTTGATCCAAGGTCTGAGATTTGATGCCAAATGAGCCCCAACCTCTTAAAAAGCCTAGCCCCTATCTTCCAAGGTGTGGAGGAATTGGGAGAAAGAAACCCATGAGTGAGCTAAAATTTTAGAGAGAGAAATAGCTTAGAGTTGAGGATTCTTGAAGAATTTTAGTGGATTCTTAGAGGATTCAATGTTTGAAGTGCATCTCCACAAAGAGTTTCTTATTCACTTCTTTATCTACCCTAATCTTGATTGAATTTTATATTTGTAATTGTATGTTGAGCATATTTATTTGTATGGATCTCATGAAGAGATTAGTAATGGATTCATCTATGTTTGTTTAAATTTCCTATTCTAGGGCTTGGTTTATTTGGATTTGGATTATGTTTGGATTATTTTGTTGATTGTTGATGTAATTATTATTTCAATTTCATTTATGTTTCTATATACTTAATGTTATTAGTTAATTTGGCCAATGAACTAGTTGATGCAATTTAAAAAATTTAAATGCTCAAGAGAGATTGTCTTTTATTGTTACTTAAAGAATGTAGTCTATATTGTTGTTGAGACCCAGGAGGGCCAAGAACACGTAGATAATTGACTTGAGAGTTTTAGTTTTCATTAGGTCGGGAGGTGATCAATGTCTTGATAATCAAATTGTGGGTTAAGCTTAATGCATGTGTAATTAACCAAGTTTGATAGGGATATCAATTTAGGTATATTGCACATAGAACCTCATTTGACGCTCAAGAGTGGTAATGGGCTGAGCTAAGGGCCCTAGATTAATGAATTGGCCGGAATGGAGTTAATAATTATGAAATAGGATAAGCAAACGAAGAATTGAGATAAATCAAGTCCCTAGACACACTATCCATGGATTGTCCATATTGTAAATTATTTATTTTGTTTTTGGATTTTTTTAATTTGTTTAATTCATTTCATTTTCTTTTTATTTTTTTCCTTTAAACTCCAATTGCCTAAATAAAGTTTGGTCATTGTAGTTACAGTAATTAGCTAGTTTTTAGTTTTCAATCCTTGTAGGAGATGACAATCCTTAACTCATCAATCCTGTACTAAAACTTAACTCCGTGTGCTTATAGGTATAGGCATAAAAAGCCCCCATTAAGGATATGAGCTCTAAAGCTATATTGGAGTTTTAGTTTGATAGCATATCCCCATAAAAACAATAGATTGGAGAGAAAATAAGAATAAACACAACGTGAAATACGTATGGCAAGGTATTGTTGCATCCTTCAACATTCCTGATGCCATGAGGAAGAAGTTGATGACAAGCATCACTAAGATGGTCAAAGACTTTAGGCACAACCTAAAGCACAAATTCATTAAAGGCCATGAAGACAACCCCAATGTTGTTGAGCTTCCAGCAAGAGTAGTTAAAAATTATCCTTCTATTAGTTCAAACCAATGAAGGGATTTTGTGAGATACAAACTTTGTGAGGAGCAATAGGTAGTGTCGAAACAAGTAAAAGAAAGAATAGCTGAGTACAATCTTAAGCACTTGTGGGGTTGTTGGGGATATCCAAAAGTGGAGCGTGAATGGATAAGTAAAATTTGTTTACTTCATTTATATAAAAACTTGTAATTTTCTTTACATAACTTAAACAACCTTACCTTCAATGTAGATGATAATAAACAACACACCTCCTCCTAGTCATGTTATCTAGAAGTTCATTTGAAAAAGAATGATGGAACTTTTAAAAATCTAAGATGTAGAGAGATTGGCCAAAAAATTGTAAGTTACATAATCATTTTAGTATTTTTTGTATTAACCATGGTTGATTTTAACTTATATTAATTTCTTGATTAATAGGATGAATATGAGGATTAAGCCTCCCAAGGCATGTTTCAATTGCAGGGGATGAGTGACGTATTGACTACCGTATTGGGCAATCTTGATCATTCAAGATAGATGCACGACCAATGTTAGTTTGTGTAGCAGTCCTAGTATTTTTATTCTACCCAAAGCTCAAAGTCAAATGCAAAGGTAATCAAACTACATAAAAAGGTGGAAATGATGGAGGCTAAGTTTGTCTAGTAGGAGGCGATTATGAGAAGTCAAATTTAAAGAAAGTCCTCCTCCTACACGAAAGAAAATGCAGCCCCTATGGTAGAACAATGCATAAGTACAAAAGCAAGTTGCACTGTTCATGCTGCGCTAACACCACCTATGTAGTCGCCCTCATTAAGTCTCAGTGAGGGTGAAACCTACATTCTTCTATTGCCATCAACAACTGGGGAAGCTGGTGCTCTGATATTTGATGTTGTTGTGGGGGAAGGATATGGATGGATATTCTCCCCGTGCAAATGATTCATTGTAGGCTAGTTGGGGAAGGTAATGTGCACATTACAATCCAAGTTTGTTATATGATGGACGCACTTTTACCTTTCCCGATTGAGGGAAATAAGGTCGTGGGCGATGCTTTTGAAGGATTTGTTACTTGGCCCTCGTTGTGGATTCAAATGGGGTCATTAACTCCAATAAGCAACGCTCTAATTGACTGACCCCATCGACATGGCATAGAGCTTATGGGTTTTATCGACAAGCCAATCAAGGGAGGTCCTCTGAAGAAACTGAAGGGGAAAAAAAAGCAACAAATGGAGGATGTAATGGAGGTGACGCAACTAATGAAAGGTTTGAAAGGATTACCTTCAAACGTGGCACACTTGTGTAGCTATTTGAAGAATTCTATAGATGCCTTCAACACAATTACAATTATGTTGCCTTTTGATATCACCTAGAGTAAGGATGAACCCTATATGTCACCGCCAAGAACATTGAGTAGTTCGCCGGCTTCATTCAAATTAGCATGTCATGTATCATAGCATACATGAGGTAATTAACTGCATCTACTTTTTTTAACTTGTTACTTGTCATTGTCTAATAATATTTGTTTTTTTTGTATGTAGTTTCTTATGGCAATGTTGCCAAAGATTCCAATTGCTCAACTTGTATGGCTTCGTCAACCCATGCATCACCTCTTATGTGCCCAACGTTGCTTAGCTTTTGATGCAAGAATGAATAAATTTGCTTGTTGACTTTTTGGACAAAGTAGAAGCTAACAAGTAGCCAACAAGTATTACTTCATGCCAAATAACTATGAAGGTCATTAGATGTTGGCCCTTCTTCACCCCAAAAAGATCGAGTTTTATAGTTCGATATGTTGGCCAATTAGTATGCCTCAACTTCAGGCAAATGATGTGTGCACTTGTAAGTTTATTTATTGTTAACTATATAACTTCTTATTGCTAGCTAAATTATCTTTTGATTGATTATATTTTTAACAAATTATATTTAGGTACTTAAATGAGTAGAAATTAAAGACAACTAATAAAATCATCTAGAATACGCCGCATGGAAACACTAGATTTTTAAAAGCACAAAAGGTAAGCATTCAAGTATAAATATATTTGTAATTGCAAATGAAATTATTATTATTATTTAAACTAATAAATTGTTTCTATGTTTTTTTATGCTATACCTGACAAGAAGGAGACAAAGAATGCAGCTATTTTGTATTAAGGTACATGAGAGATATTATAATGAATGGGGGTACAAGTATTCACAATCCTAAAATTTTATACCAATGATCATTTGAGTGAGTTAATGGAAGAATGAGCAGGGTTCGTACAACAATTCATTACAAACTAATTATTTAACACTTACATATATGTCGTGTTATATTATTTTGTATATGTTTTCTTTGATTGAAATTTTGTATATATTTTCTAATTTATGTTATTAGTGAATTATGAGGCCAATGAAAATAAATGAAATATAGGAAGGCCACCTATGAGAAAAGAAAATTGGGACTAGCCACGTTGCGGCTCGGTGAGTATTAGATGACGGTTTTCTCAGTGAACCGTCATCTAATGCTCATATTAGACAATGGTTTATTGAAAAGTCTGTCATGTATTCTCAATGTTTTGACACCCTAACTGGTCCAAATAGACATTAGACGATAGTTAATATCCTTCATCTAATGTTGAGACCTATTATGTCTATTGATGAGACGACGGTTTCAATGACCGTCATGTAATCTTTATACAACAATTTTTAACCGTCATTTAATCTCTCGCGTGTAGTAGTGTAGACACCCTTATCTGAATCTGCAACACGGTACAACATGCACACACGGTTCACCATTAGTTAAAAAAAAATTGCGAGGTAGTCACACAATCTAGCTGCGCTCCACCTGTAACACCCAAAAACCCATTTTAGGCACAATCTCTCTTAAGAACTTCAACTTCACCCTATCATAAGCTTTGCTCAGATCTAGATTTAATGCCATATAACTATCCTTACCTCCTATTTTTCTCCGAATCGTATGCATTGTTTCAAAAGCAACAACAATGTTGTCTGTAATTAAATGGCCCAGAAGAAAAGCACTCTACTCCTCTGAAATGATAGAAGGTAAAAAAGACCAATTGGTTTGCAAATGCTTTAGTGATGACCTTATAAAAGACATTACACAAACTAATCAGTCTAAAATCCGACACCTTCTTTGGAGACTTAGTCTTAGGAATGAGTGTCACGTGAGTGTTATTCAAATCAGAGTAGACTTTTTTCCATTAAGAACATTAACACAAACCTGAGTAACATTTGGCCCAAAAAGATCCCAATTTTCTTGGAAAAACCCTACATGAAACCCATCAGGATCGGCAGACTTCCAAGCTTCCATGATAAAAAGTGCACACTTCACTTCCTCCTTCGAGAATGGAACATCCAAAGCAACTTTAACCTCGTCGGGGCCACAACAACTGATGACTTCTAAAACTTCTGCAATATCCGGTTCTTCATGAAGAGAAGTAGAAAAATGTTCCTCATAATAGTTCATAATCTCCCTCACTACCCCTTCCTTTGACGTCATCCACTCGTTGACACCATTCTCCAAGCCTTTGATGACATTCTTATCTCTACGATGAGACGCCTTAGAATGAAAAAAATTTTGTTTCCCTATCTTCACCTTTGAGCCAGTCAACTCAAGATCGCTGCTTCCGATAATAATCCTCAAGAGCCAGTAAACAATCAGGTTCTTCCTCTAATTTAGTCACCCGAGCCCTATGCCCCACGATTCCAACACTCTTATTAAGCTCAGCAATTTCTTGTTGTAAATCCTACACCTTCCGAGGGCTATTACCAAAAACATCTGAACCCCAATGTTTTAACATCATAGCACAGCGTTCCAATATAGACTTCAAAGAACTACCATCCCTACTAATATTTTCCAAACACAAGACACCAAAAAGAACCTCCTTATACTCCTCTTTTGAGCGCCATAATGGTTCAAACTTAAATCTTCCCTTGCACTTCAACAACTCATCGCTGCACTCCGAACCAGTGTCCAATACCAAATGCAAGGCACGATGGTCCAAAGAAATCACGGTGGTGTACTAGGCATTGGCAAGACAACGGTCCAATCGTTCTTGAACATTTGTCCGGTGAATCCTGCCTGTTATTCCATGAAAAACATGCTATTTACTTACAATAGTTTTGAAAAACTACTCTTTACTATAGTTTTTGTTAATATTAAAGTTCTAATTATATTTCGTTTAATTGTAAACCAAAACGCAGCGTCTTAGCAAGGGACGTGCCAAATAGTAAATGCAGGGTGTTTGTGTGAGTGAGTGATTGCAGACGAGAAATCAAACCAGCATTTACCGAGAAAGAACGACAGAGATGGAGGGAGAGGGAGAGAAATGTAGGCCGTTGGATCTGGGATTGGAGTATAAATCATGGTCGTATTCTCTGCGGAACTGGAATTGGCGTTGATGAATGCAATCGAATCGAAGAAGAGTACATGTACTGGGCTTGATTGGCGGACTTAGAGTTCTCTTCTCTCCAAGGTCTCTCTCATTCGCGCCCAAACAAATTTGTTTTGCTTTTGATATGATCGTGGGAATTTTATTGTCAGAATTTTATTCATTTGAAGCAGAAAAGTTGAAACTGCCATGGATATGAAGGATGAATATATATATAAATATACATAATTCTTGGGATTGTTTCTATTTTCTCAAACACATTCTATTTTTCTGATCAGTATTAGATTTGTTGAGAAATGATAGACTGCCTTCTGGTTTTTGAGGAATCAATTTTATTCCCTTTTTTTTTTCTTTTTTTTTTTTTTTGCTGTTTTGATGTGGTGTGCCAAAATATGTTGGGCAAAGGGAGAAATGATCTGCAAAAGCAAACAAAAGTGTGAAGCAAATATTTTGTCTCAAAATTGAATGAATTTGGTTGATGCAGTTTTACTCAATCCCAGCTTTGCATTTCTTCAATGGAGGACAGGTGGTGGAAAAAATAAAGTGATAAAAAATGAACCCATTAACTTTCCCATGATTTAACCGAGTGTAAGAACCCAAAATTTTGATTATCCTATATGTTCTTGGACAAACTTGATTAAAGTGCCAGTATGAACTCTGGAATCAGATTTTGAATGTACGGCCGGAAAATACGCTTGCTTTCTTTTCCTTTCCAATTGTTCTTACCCTATAGGAAAATACTCGTGTTACTATTGGGAAACAATCACTATAGTTACCAATGAAAAAGAGTACAACACCCCTTTTTTTGGTTGTGTTCATCAGTGAGGTATTTTTCTTATTATTCTTATCTTATCTTTGTGCTTCTTTGTTTCCCTCCAATAGTTATATAACTGGTTGTAAAGAGACTCTAAAGTTTTACTTTGTTGCAGTTGAACCCAACAGCAAGTTTGGAGTTGGATATGTTGGACAATGCGGATGGACATAATGGTCACTGAGAAGAAGAATTTGCTATTGAGATTCCTGATACTAAAGCAAACAAGATTTCAAGCAGTTCTTATCTTATTGATTATATTGCAGCTTACACAACTAGCAAACTGAGATTCCCCTTGTCCTCAGATTTCGAATCTTGCTGACAAACTTGTTAATCTGTCTTTCGTTCTGGTTCCAATCTCACTCGGTGCTTCCAATCTCTGTCTTTGAGACATTCGTTTGCCAATAATGGCTTGTCAAGACCGTGTCCTTCTCTAGTTTCCTGGTACACTGATCAAACTTTTGTTTTTATTTTTGTTTTTGTTTTTCTTTCTCCTAAACCTTCCATTGGCGTTTTATTATTTTAACTAAAATACAAGTTTTTTTTCTCCTTTTTATTTTGGGATTTAACAAGACTGGTGTGAGCCAGTTTTATCCAATCGAACATCTAGGTTTAAATTAAAGTGGTTTGATTTGAATTTTCCAGAATTTTTTTTTTTTTGAGTTTATTCGCATGGTCTTTCAAGGGTATTGTTGATTTATGCAGAATCGTAAGGTTGTGACTTGTGAACTTGTTTGCAATATCCAAAATACTAGATTCTAGACTAATTTTTGTTCCAGTGAAAAATATCCAATTTGTTTCCTGAGTATTTGACTGATTCTTTTAACGTGTAGATAGTGACTAATCATTTTGGAATATTTGATGTGACAGATTTGACAACGTGATTTTGTATTTTCTGGGAAGTCAAAATTAAGGATTTTGGTTTGATATTTAGAATAGAGTTTTTGATTTTTCATTGGTTCATCAATCTCCTTCTGGGTATGGAGAATCTTCCTGTTGAAGTCGTAGGCAACATACTGTCCCGGCTTAGAGCCGCTCGTGATGTGGTGATTGCGTCCTTAACTTGCAAGAAGTGGAAAGCGGCTTCGCGTAACCACCTTCACACCATTTCCCTCAATACCAGTGAGTGATCTGTTTAACATGATCTAACTACTAGTAGCTTGGAGATTATTATAAATCAGACGATATTCCAAACCACGGGGCTGCAGTCTTTGACGATTTTTATGGATGATGCTGAGAAGTTTGGGGCAGCCCCCATGATTGCTTGGCTCATGTATACAAGGGAGACTTTGCGTCAACCGCATTACAATGTGAGGACGATTCCAAATGTCAACATTATTGAGAAATGTGGCAGACGAAGGTTGGAAGTTTTGGCATTGGCTCATAACTCCATAACAGGTGTTGAGCCTAGTTATCAGATATTCCCTTGAAGTCATTTTCGCTCAGTTATGTCAGTATCTCGGCATTGGATTTGAGCCTTTTGTTAACTGCCTGCCCTAAGCTTGAGGTTTTGGCTCTCATAAATCCCGAGATTGCCATGTCGGATGCAAAAACCACTTTGGAACTGAGTAGTGTCTCATTGAAGAATGTCTACTTTGAAGCTATTAGTTTTGACAAGTTCATATTGGAGGCAGATTCTCTTGAGAATTTGCACTTACAAGACTCTACGCTTGAGGTTTTTGAGCTTGCTAGCAAGGGGGCATTAAAGTTTTTAAAGATTGATGATGTTAGCGTGATCCATCTTGATCTTGGGGAGAACACTGAGAATCTCGAGGTTGTGGATGTGTGTAGCTTCACAGTCATGTGAACACTAAGAATCTCGAGGTTGTGGATGTGTGTAGCTTCACAGTCATGTGGCCAAAGTTCTACCATATGATCTTGAAATCGTCAAAGTCAAGGAGGCTTCGGCTATGGGTGTTCTATTTGACGACGAGGATGTGGTTGCGGATGCAGAAACGATCTCGGTTTGCTTCCCTCGGTTAACCCGCTTATGGTTGAGTTATGATCTAAAAGATGCTGTACTTCATTGTGGATTGCAGGGGTCATCTCATTTGGAGTATGTGGTTGTGTTAGAACTTGGATGGACTGTAATTAATGATCTCTTTTCTGAATGGGTGTCTGGATTTCTGGAAAGATGCCCAAACCTGAAGAAATTGGTCATTTATGGAGTTGTTTCGGAGGCCAAAACCCACAAAGAATGCCAAATCTTGGCAAATTTCGCCTCATACATTGTTCGGCTAATGAGAACATACATGCATGTTGAGGTTTACTTTAAATACAATTAGTCTATGCACTACATTTTTGCCTGTCTAGGTTGCGTCGAGCAGTTGGCCAAATGGTTCATTGATTTAGGGATCAAGTTTCCTGGATGTGAAAAGGGATGTTTTTTTTCTACTTTCCATTGTTGGTCATTTATCTGAGCAATTGTAAATTAAATTATTTCCAAAAAGGTAACGCTGGCTTCAGCTTTCTTGTTATCGTTTGTCTTGGACTCTGCTTCAGGCTAGTTTTGTTGATTATTTTGAACGAAGCATAGTTTTCCATGTTGCTAATAATAGCTGAGTACGCCTTAAGTTGCCTCTTTCTCTTTCTATTTTCCTTTCTTTTCCCTAACGACATCATTTATAAGTATCAAGAACAAATTCAGAAGACAACGGTAGTAGTATCGTAAAAACGACGTAATTCAAAAACTATTATATTTGATGCGAGGATATCTTTTCTTTTTAACACAAGTGCCGTGCGGCACTTCACACTTTTTTTTTTTTGGGCTATGATTTGTCCCTCCCGTTTCTTCCCTTCTTTTTTTTTTTTTTTTTTCTCTTTTGAAAAAATTACACCAAGTAACAAAGTTTTAATTTTTAATGCAAGTAAATAGCACATTTTTAAAATATTCAAACACATAATGCTTGTCATGATTTATTAGGAGAATGTTAGAAATGTCATTGCCTTTATCCTTTTAGGAAAATGTAATGATTTATTAGGTCCATGATGAGTTATTCATCATTGTCTTTATCTTTTTAAGAAAATACACTATGAACTGCATGTTATCTTTTGAACAATGTGCCTTCAAAATCAGTTCCTAAAACTCCTCACGAGTTGTGGACGGGGAAAAGGACATCCTTAAATCATATTCGCATATGGAGATGTCTAGCTCATGTCCTGTTTAAGGAAGCGAATAAGTTTGAAGCACATTCAGAAGTTTGTAAGTTTGTAGGATATCAAAAAAGGACTAAAGGGTTTGTTCTATAACCTAAAGGAAAATAAAGTCGTGGTTTCAACTAATGCAACATTCCTTGAGAAGTTATATGGACGACTTTAAGCTTCAAAGCAAACTGGCGCTAAGGAGTTAGTGAGTGATTCAATCACTCTGGGGGTTCTGAATGAAACCGTTTCGATTAGTACAGAAAAACCATCGGAGCAACAACCTAAGGGGCTTCGGTATAGTAAGAGGATTGGGCGTCAACCCAAGAGGTACATGTTCAATGGTGAAACCTTTTTGGCTAAACCGGCTAAACATGACAGGGATCCGTAAGCTTACAAAGAGGCCATAGAGGATGTTGATTCAAAACTCTGGACAGAGGCCATGAACACAGAGATAGTTTATGGAGACTAATCGAGCTTGAGAACTTATGGATCTTCTTGAAGGGATAAAACTCATAGGGTATAAGTTGATCTATAAGAGAAAGAGAGGAATAGATGAAAAATTGAAACCTATAAGGCTAGACCGGTAGCTAAAGGATACACGCAAAAGGAAGGAATTGATTATGAGGAAACCTTTTTACTTGTAGCCATTATTAAGTCCATCTGCATTCTCTTGTCCGTAGTTGCCACTCTTGATTACGAGATTTAATAGATGGATGTCAATACAGCTTTTCTAAGTTGCTATCTTGATGAGTCTATTTATATAGTACAGCCAGATGGGTTCAAGGCTAAAGGGTAAGAGGGTTAGGTTTATAAGATGCTAAAGTTAATTTATGGACTTAAGTAGGCTTCTCGTTCTTGGAACATAAGATTTGATTAAGTGATCAAGACTTATGGGTTTGTACAAAATGTGGATAAACCATGTGTTTACAAACACATTAAGGATGGGAAGGTGGTTTTTCTACTTCTCTATGTAGATGACATTCTGCTAATTGATAATGACGTTGAGGTATTGTTATCGGTCAAATTATGATTGACTAAACATTTGACATGAAAGACTTGGGTAAAGCTAATTATGTTCTTGGTATCTAGATCTTTCGGGATAGGAAGAAAAGAATGATAGCTTTGTCCTAAATCGGCTACATAGACAAAATTCTCAAGAAGTATGTAATGTAAGATTCCAAGAAAGGTAGTGTAACGCCCCTGAATTTTAAAGTGAGGTTAGTTATGTTAAGCTTAATTATTAAGTGTGCCTGTGTAAAATTTTGTCTTTAATTTTAGTTATTTGGAGATTTTTTTGTATTTGTTATATTTAAAGTTTGATTTTTGGTTTAAAAATATAAAATGATATTTTTATCCCATATTTCTCTCTTATTTGCGAAAATGCCCTTAAGGCTTTTCTTTTCTTTTTCTTATTTCTTTTTCCCTTGCTTTTCCTTTTCATTTTCACGCCCAGCCTCTCTCTCTCTCGTCTTTCTCTTTCTCTAATTCCCGTCTCTCCTTCTCTCCATTTTCTTTGCAAAATTTCATTCTCAAGCTTTAAACTCATTGATTTGAAGTTAAGAGACGGAGATTCAAGCTAGAAATCCTCTTCAAAAACATTGATTTGAGGTTAGCTCTCTCTCTCCAAAATTTTGATTTTTGTTTTGAATTTTTATGCATTTTGCAATCCGAGCTTCATTGAACTTAGATAATGTTTAATATGAGCTTATAGGACTTATTTTACTATGAATCTATGTTTTATTTGAATAAAAATTAGTTTAATCAAATTTTTACATTTTTCTTAGATTTTCAAATTTATTGTGAAATTGAGTTTAAATTTGGGGAAAATGATTTAAATTTGTCCTATTATGATTTTTCTATGCTTTTTATATGATTTTCATGATCTGGGAATTGAAAAACAGGTTTTAATTTGAGATTTGGAGCTTGGGGAGGTCGAGACTCGAAGTCTCGGGTCCCCTGATTTTGCTAGTTTGCCAGTTCGACAGGTCGGATTCAAATGAGCGGCAGGCCGGATTCATTCGACCGGCAGTCCGAACCTGGGAATGTTCGGCCGACCGGACTTGGACTTCCGGCAGGCCGAACCAGGGAAACCGGCAGGCCGACTGTGGACTTGAAAAATTATATTTTCTTCTAGTCTTCAATGTTTAATGATTTTGAAATGTTTCAAAAAGGATTATGATCTTGGGTTATGATTATTTGAGTCAAAGGGGTACACTGATAATTAAACTGACATAATGATAATTGTTGAATATGATTTTTATTTTAAATGCAGTTTTTAAGGTTTTAAACGTATACGGAGCATACGTTGGATTTTATTTGGAGCTTACGTTATTGGATTTCCAATGAGGTAGGATATTTTCATCCCTTCCTTTGGTAGCCTTTTTAAATTGTTTTGGCCGAAGTTTATTTCTCAAATATTTCCCTCTAATATTGATTTCTGTCATTAATTTTGAAGAATTGTGTTTTAATATTTATTTTGGATTTCCAAAACCCGTACGGTGACGTTTTGTCAAAGACTTGTTCAAGTAAGTATTTATCAATCTTTATAGATAATTTTTGAGACTTGATTTAGTAAATATGATTTGTGAATGATATTTGAAAATAACTTGTTTTCAACTAATCATCCTACTGAGCCTTCCGTTCACGTTTTCCTATTTTTAAATATCTCCTTCTAGGTTTTAAAGAGGGAGGAAGGTCCCAGGATCGGAACCTGGCTCTTGGGATTGAAATGGTATTCTCTATATGACTATGGTATGACACGTGTACTGTACGACTTGTCCCAATGTCGCTATTGATGTCACTTTCGCCCTTGTGAGTCCCATCGCGTCATTTATTCCAAGGACGATTTTGAGTATTTTTGTATCATTATTATTGTTGATGTTATTTGTATTTTATTTACCTACTCACATTCGTGGCTGGCTTCGACGTGATGGTAAATGAGGATGAGATCTCGGCTCCACCTTTGTGGCATTCACGTGATGGTGACTGCCGATGATATCATTTATTTTTTTATGATATTTATTTCAATGAGAAATCTACTTAATTTACTTATTTTCGACATGTCTGTATTTATTTTTCTGTCTATTTACATTAATTTTTATTTTATTTACCTAAAACTACTGACCCCCTCCTTAGGGCGTCACAGGTGGGCAACCATCTAGGTCTAGAATTACTCTTTTTAAGAAAGACTCGCCAAAGTCAGATGAGGAAAAAGAACTCATGAAGAAGGTTCTTTATGCTTCGGTAGTGGGTAGTCTAATGTATGCCTTGCTTTACACACAACCAGATATCAATTATGCGATCGAGATAGTAAGTTAATTTCAGTCGAATCCAAGACCAAACTACTGGGTTGCTATCAAGCATATTTTCAAGTACCTGAGGAGGACTCGAGGATATATACTTGTATATTTAGGTAAGGATTTAACACCTCTAGGATATACTGACTTGGATTTTCAATCTTGTCTAGATTCGAGAAGATCGACTACTACTTTTGTGTTTACTCTAGGTGACGATGCCATTGTTTGGAGAAGTGTAAAGCAAGATTGCACTTCAGATTCAAAGATAAAGGCCTAATATGTGGCAGCTAGTGATGCTTCAAAAGAAGCAGTATGGCTTCGCAAGTTCCTTGGAGATTTTGAGGTAGTTCCTGTTATGGATAAGGCGGTATTGCTGTATTATGATAACACTTTAGCGATAGCTAAAGCTAAAGAACCAAGATTTTATAAGAAGAGTAAGCATATTGATCAAAAATATCATGTGATAAAAGACTTCGTTGAGGGCGGGCATATTGCTGTATGCAAAATCGCATATGAGGACAATTTAGCTAATCCATTCACAAAGACACTAATTGCAAGAGTTTTTGAGAGGCATGTGGAAGCTATAGAGATGCGGGATTTGTCATATTTACTCATTTAGTGCAAATAGGAGATTGTTCGACATGTATGCTCTAAGAAGTAAAAATGTAATATGTTTTGGAGGCATTTTTATTAATAAAGAATTCGTTTATTCTTCATATGTCAAATTATTGTCCTCTTTATATTCATATTTATTGAATGTATGATAAGCAAATAAAAGTCTAAGACTATTGGTCTAAGCCTTTAGAATCAACATATGATGGATTGATTATGCGGAAGACATGATTTTAAAAGTGACAATCTAAATCATAAGATCCGCAATCGAGGGAATAAAGTTGGGCGCTTTATTCATGCTAAGGTTGTTATGTTGTTTATATCTCTAATGGGAGATGGTTTGTCTTAGCCATTGGAGGTACACTCTGTGAATACAAAATTGGTGCATTGTCATAAGTGATGTTGTATTGGATCGGGACATAAAGTGTAATTGATTTGGATTAATAATTCTGTCTCAGAAAATCAATTTACTTTAGACAATCATATGTGTTGTAACTTAATCTTGAGATGAATAGTGAACCCAATGTCTTGACTTATATTTTTTGATATACCAAAGGGTGACATCCACATTTTACGTTGGTATGCATGCCAGTATGTTGGAGACATAACTCTTGATAGCATAGGCCTATTATTCATAGATATAGAATCTATAGCTCCTCTTTAGGAGTTGGTGATATCCTCTTATATGCGTTATCCTGTAATTGGAGGACTAGAGCGCTCAACCATTTAGATACATAGGTGTAACCGAATGGCATACTTTCTTTGGATGGTAAGTTTTTCGATGGTCAAATAATGGAACATAAGAGAAAAATAATCAAAAAAATAAGACATAATTTATTCTTAAGCCAATTATGGATATCCTATGGGGATACGATATGTTATGATATGTCATGGATACTTGCTATTCGGGCTTTGTAATCTTCTATAGTTCGAGAGTGCGGCTCTAAGTTTTTAGTGGAGTAGTGTTAGAGTTGATAATTATGAAACATAGATTTGGGATATTAGGTTTTATAATTATCAAGAGCTTGAACTATATAAGTCCATCAGGTCTCCTATACTAGCTCATAATAAACCTGTAACGATACGACGTGCTTTTCCAATAAATTATTGACTTATGTTAAATTATTAGATTGGCTAAAATTTGATAGGATCAGATAATTCGTGTCTGTTTATCGGTTGAATTAATTTTATGTAAATTAATTCAAGACAAACTTGTTGAATTATCTAGAATATTTATTTTCTTAGAGATTACCTAGATATGGTTGTTTTAATTAGATAACTTCTCTATTGCGTTATTTGACTTAAAACTGAAGCTTTATCCAAAAAATCTCATGTGGGAAATAAAAGATTCGTAGGGATCATTTATTGTAAGTTTGGCAGGCCGATCAGTTAGTTCAGCTTGCTGATGAAGCAAGTTTCACAAGCCGATCTGTTAGTTCAGCCTACCAATCTAACGATAACTTAATCACATCTTTCAGACATGATTTTATCATATATTGATCCATATTTGAATTTTTGAGGCCTTATCTGATAATAACCAACCTAGGAGATGACCTCTATAAATAGGGAGTGAGTTCTCATAGTTATTTAGATCAGTTGAGAAATCAAAAGTGAGCACTTTAGTCTGTGAGTCTCCAAAACTCCCCTGAGAGCTATTATTCACAAATCACGAACACTAGTTATAGGTTTTCTCAATTGGTTGAAAGGAGAGTCACTGGGAAGAGTTATACGAGGTTTGGTCACACACATATCTATCGTGGATAGAGAATAGCAAAGAAGACTAGTTGGTTAAGGCTCTTCTAGAATGCCTTTCTCTTCACAGATTGCAGGAATTCTTCAGCATTCAAAGGTTAGTTAGATCTGGTTAATTTATGCATATAGCGTGTCAAACTTATGTTTTAGAAAATATTCTGATTAAAAATTTTTAAATTTTTACTGCGTGCTGTTTTTCCATCATTACCTACTTGCATTCCAATCGTGGAAAAGAGAATAGCAAAACAGTCCAATTGATTGAGGCTTTTCCAGTAGTGGTTCTCTCGTTGCAGTTCTGATAGAAATCTTCCTTATTCAAAATGTGGTTTTTGGTCTAAAAGAGACATTTAAGATCTTTAACTAATTTATATACATAGCATGTCTAGCTTGTTATTTGGAAAATGTTTTAAAGAAAAAATTTTAAATTTCACTACATATTTGTCTTTCTAACAATTGTTCTCACAGCCATGGTTTTAAGGAGTTTTTACGGATTTGTGATCATGCTATGTATAAAAATTATGTGATTTTAATCTCACATGCTTAAATTATATTTTTCGAGAGTTGGCACTCTCAGGTTTTTATATATTTATATGTTTTCATGAGATTTTATGGTGAATGTTTATTAATTAATTGTTGTTAATTAAATTTCTAATTTAATTATTATTTTAATTAATTAATTTTTGACAGTATGGTTCTTTAGAGGTTAGAAATTGTATCTAGTTTTTTATGTAATTAGATGGTGGTTTATCATCACCATCTAGGTTTGTTATTTATTTTTCTTAAAAAAATTTTGTAAGTTGGAAATGGTATAGGTTTTGGTTATAAATTTCTACTAAAATTATTGAAGGCGGATCTAAGAAATGGAAATGATTGCTAGTTTATTTGTTCTCTGCGTTTATAAATTTTTTGTAAGTTTTTAAATTGTTATTAAAATTAAAACTTGAAAAATAATAAGAAAATTAGACTAGTCAACCGCCCCCTGGGTAGTCCTGTCGACAAGGCTCAGCTTGATAGTTGGTCTGTTGGATAGAGCCAGTCGATGGACCTCTATTATAGCTGGTCAACTACTGGCATCAAAAAGAAGATTTTTGGTTTTTTTTTTTATAGTTTTCTTTTATGAGACAATTTGAGAAAAACAAATGAAATTTTTATGATAACTAGAGAATAAAGTTCGATTTATATGAGATTGAAATTGAAAACAAACATTACGTAAAGAAGGATACTGCAAGAAGATACAAGATGAAGAATCGATAAAATGTTTCGATTAAATTTTTTAATCTGTATTTTCTTTTTCTTAGGGTGGAACCATAATATTAAGGCTATTTATTATATTGCTTGTGGCTTTGCTTTATAATATGTTTTACTATGCATGTCAATAACATGTCATATAGAATAGAAATACCACTGCTCATTAAAAATTGCTAATGCATGTTAACATAAAACCTTAATTTCTAAAATATTTAATGGGAGAAGGTTTTTCAAAAGAGGACCTAAGGCCTCCATCGTTGGTCTACAGCCAACATATGATGGTTCTGACCCCTAGGAAGGAATGTATCATACACCAGGTTTGATCTTCGAGAGAGTAATTTGCTTTAGCATGTTTTATATTGTTCACCCCTAGGTAATAATAATAAACCATGGATACAGTAATTGGAACGATGGTTAAACATTCAAATTAATTTAATTATTAACATCTCGTAGGAGTTTATTAATAAAATTAGTGGGCAAAGAAAGTGATTATTAGTATATGCTAGGTCAGACAAGTCTTAGATGGTATACTAATTGGAGGGGACTTGTGTTTCTAATTGAATTTGGCAAGTATCTCCTAGGCGGCTTGTTAAATTATAAGTTAGGAATTATCATTGTAAGATTGTGATTTTTTTAAGGTTTTGACACATAAACACATTGTATGCTTACTTACATGTGTTATCTTACTAAATAGTTATTGAATGTTAGCTTATGTTTGATATATGAATCTTTATTCTAGATCAAAATTTCTTAACACGCTTTATCTTCGATACTTGATAAAAAACTTTTAACTAGCGATAATATAATGATTAGAAAGAGAACCTAAATATCATCCTATCTCTTAAGAAATTGAAATTTGTGCTAACTATACCATGCCCTCCTACGCCTACCGACAAATCTACTAATAAATAAATCCAAGCATATAATCATTGGAGGGATGCTAATGATTAGGCCTGCTGCTATATTATGGTTGGCATGAATAACGTGTTGTAGGCTCAACATGAAGAATATAAGACTGCTCATGTTTGGAGGCCAAGCCTTGATGAAGCGATAATGGGCTCTTCGAAAGCTTCTCAACTACAAACAAAAATTGAGGTGCATGTGAAGGAGCATATCATGTTAGTCATGGGTTACTATTGGAGCCTAAAAGTGTAAGTCTGATATAACCTCAAATATAAGGTTGTCTAGGTAATAAAAGCTGGTAAATCTGAGGTCAATCCCATAGAGAAAAGGTATTGCAAATGTCTAAAATATTAGTTATATTAGTTTTAGTTGAAAATTTTGAGGATTAAAGTTAATTATTTATAATTTATTTACAATATTTACACATTTTTTATTTTTTTTCATTTTTAGATTTGTTTGTGATTTTTGAACTTCAACAATAAGAATATGACTTAACTTAGAATGGTAAATGGAACTTTAAGCGCAACTTAGAATGGTAAATGGAACTTTAAGCGCAAATTAACTTGAAAGAAACAATAATTTTAACAACATTGAGGATTAAAGGTCCTATTCTGGCAATTAATTTAAATATATTTTGGTTTTTCTGGAATTTTTTATTAAAATGGTTTAAGTATGTAATATGCCATTTTTTGTTTACAACAAATCAACAGTTACCAAGCATATAATATGTCAATTCATATCTATAATACATTAAAATCCTATTTTTAACAAATATGTATGATTTCAAAATTAACAACTAAAATTACCAACAAAATTTATAGTTAAGCATTTATCATGCCATTCCTTATCTACGAATAATCGTAGTGTTTCTAAGTATTACCCATGCTAGTCTATGTCTACGATATATCAAAACTTAATTTTGCAAGAGTTTTAGCTAAATTAACATGAAAATCATAAATTTTCTAAAAATGATTTTGACATTATAACAACTTAGAAAACATTAAAAAACTAAAAATATTTACCTTAATTTTGCTAGAATTTCCCCTTCTCTCCTTGGCAAAAAAGAAATTTAGAAAGACATATTGAAGATAAAAACACACATAATTTTACTAAGCATAACTATTTTACAACATGGAAACTAGAAATACTTTACAAAAACACAAACTAAAAGCTAAGAAAACTAAAACTAAACTTAGAACTACATTTTTACAACAGGACAGAAATTTCTTACAAGCAGAAAGAGTGAGGAATACATGCCATGGGGGTTATTTATAGGTACGAAAATTTACTATTTACATAATTTTTATTTATTTTTATATTATTATTTTATTTAGATTTTTTAGATTGAAAATGAGTAGGATGACAACTTAAGATGTTTTTGAATTCTTTGAATTATTTATGCTGCCCCCATTAATCAGATCATTTGGAACTTGTTTGATATATTTTTTACTTTTTTTTTTCTTTTGTGCCTTGTTCATTATCTAAATTTTATTGTAATTCAATGCAGCATGGAGCAACAGAGATCAGTAGAGACACGATTTAGGCCTTTAGATGCACAAAACTGGACTCTCAAAAGGGCTGAGATTTGGGCACTGGAATGATGCACTCTAGACCATAGGATGAAGTCATGGAAAGCTGATCTGGCCATCAGGAGGGCAAGCACACATGGGACACAAGGCAGCAAAATCCGTAAGGGGAAAGGGATGCATGGATGGTCTGTATGTACTAGGCGGTTTCGATTTGGTGGTTCTGAGCTCGCCATGTGGCGATTTTTTATTTTATTTATTTATTTTTTTATTTTTGATGCATTTGAAGTCCTTTTTTGCCTATTTTCACACCATTTTTCTCCATTTTTCTAGTAGATTTCAAATCTAAAATAAAATAAACAAACTAAAATTAATTAATTTACAAACATATTTTTACAATAATTAAAAATATTTATTTTATAATAAAACACACAAAAATTACTAAAAATAGATAAAAACTTCTAAAATTAACAAACCTTAACAGATATATTATTTAAGACTTGGGAATATTTTTAAAAACTACTAGAAATATAATATAACATATTTACAGACTCAAAACTTATTTATAAACATTTTAAGACTCAAAATAAAATCACATAACATTATTTTTAGAGTTTTGATTATTTACAAACTAATTAATTATGAAAGACACATAAATGATTCTAGAAATTACAAAAAAAAAATATTAGACACAAAAACACATTAAAAACATATTTTTAAACATATTTTAACACAAACGCACTAAAATACTAATTAAAACACAAATGCTATAATTAAGGGATTTAACAAGAAATGTTAATGTAAAATGATGATATTTGGCCATAAGAAGTGTGCATTTTCACAGTCTCATCACACCCCACAATCGGCTTATTTCTAGTCCTAAGCTATTAAAGCAACAAAAACACAAAAACAGACCAAATGATTGATTTCTCAAAAGCTTATAACTCCTTGCAAAATATCCTCGGGGTTGTTTCAAAATCATGGCTTAAATAAAGTGCTGATCTTATTCAAGTTTATGCTTCAATTCAAGAGTATGTCTCATATTAAAATTGATTTTCCTATGTGTATTATTTTATCACTAATTATTGCATACAAACTATATAAATTTGCACTAATATAAGCTAATTTATTTTAACAAAATCTTACTTGTTTGTTTTTCATTCCTCTCTCCACCAATGTAGAATAGTAATAAATTTAAGGACCGTTAAGACTTTATTCGGCTTGTAATGTAAGGTTAGGATAAATAGATAAGATGAAGGATAAATTTGAAGCTTGATTCGTCCATGAGACACTTACATTATTCTCAGACATTTGAAATGTACAAATTATTTCCTAAGTAACAAACCCAATATTGAAGTAAACTTTCATTTGTCATCCTTTTTTTATTCTTCCTTTTTTTTTTACTTTTTTTATCATTTTTTATTTTTATTTTTTTAAATTTTTTTAATTTACAGATGTATAGAATAAACAAACTTACATTCATAACCCTTTCCATCCTCCCGTAACATTAGCGTAAGATATATCCGAACTGATCATATGCCTTATGAGTGAAAGATAAAAAAGAAAGGATAATAAATTATTAAAAATGCTAAGCTAAAAATTTTTAAGTGACAAACAAAATGGAAAATTAAGCACAAGGGGTGATTAAGGATATAAAATGTATACGAGAAAGCTTGAAAGGCTTAAACAATCGAAATATGGCCTAAATTATGTTCTCAACTTAGTATTATCTAGGATTTTGCTTTGAGACTGATTCAAACAAATTATAAGATTTTATAAACATAAACTAGATTATATTAACATAAACAATCTCTAAATTAGTGTAACAAATCAAAGTTTAAGATTAAATGCTCAAATGTTGGGAAAAATTCAATCTAAATATGAGGCTAACACAAGAAACTAACATAAGTTTAAACAATATCTGAATCTTATACAAGCCATGATTTAACCATGTTTCTTCATTGCACATGAGGCACTTAAAAAAAAAACAAAAAAAAAAAAACAAATATTTACAAATTTTTGTTTAGATTTTCAAAATTTTTTGATTTTTTTAAATTTTAAATTTTCAGTTTTTTTTAACAGATGCAGATGCTGACAAACTCAACAAAATAAAATATGTTACAAACATGATTAGAACAACATGTATGCATGTACACAACATGGAGAATGAAAGCATAAATGAAAATATATGAAAGATGACATTCTCAGACCAGATTGAGGCTCGTTTCAAGACTAACTCCTTCACTCAACGATCCCGACATTAAACAAGAATCTTAACAGTTTTACAAATAGCACACCATTTTTTTATTTTTCATTTTTTGGGTTTTCTTTTTGTAGTTTTTCTTAATACGCTTGGCTTTAGAACAAGTCCCATTTTAAACACGCAAAAACAGACTCAAACTTGAAAATTTTGGCATAAATTTGAAAATTTTTGACAAAAACCCTCTCCTCCCAATCTAAATTGAACATCGTCCTCAATGTTTAATAAGATTAAGTAGAAAGAGTAACAACATATTTATACAAGTGCGATTTTTCAAAACACATAAAAAAAAATAAACATAAACAAACATACTATTGGTAAAATTGAAAGATCAAAGACTTTAGAGAGAAAGATCCATTTCTCGTTTGCACTTCCGGTTGGGCTTTAAAGTTTCAATGTCTGCCTCACGAGTGATGACTTGCATTCGCTCGAGCAATTCCTCAACAATAGGTGCAGAGATAAAAATCTTTCTTCTTGACTCTACAAGAAAGTTTTTTTCCACAGCCTTATGTAAAAAACTTAAAAGACCGTCAAAGAAACCAATAATATTAAGTACACCCAGTGGTTTATTAAGAATACCTAATTGATTTCAACTAGCTATAAAAAATGTTTCTTCTAGAGTTCCTAGACCTCCTGGTAAAACAATGAATGCATCTGAGTGACGAATCATAAGTTTTGAACGCTTAGGGATATTTTTGATAATTTTATCAATTCCTATGGTTTCAACACAAAGATTATCTTGAACAAGAAAGTGAGAGATAATATCTAGGACTACTCTACTTTGTCTTCGGCTGTAACAGTTCCCATTAAACCAAAACTACTCCTTCCATATATAAGGTTTATCTTTTTCTTAGCCAAGAGTTGCCCTAAATGGAATGTAGCATTTAAATATTCAATACCCTTTTCCTAAATTAGAGCTACAAAATACACAGATATTTTTGAAATTCAAAGATGATTGGGACGAGGAATCCATAATGGTTTCTAAGAAACTAAGACTCTTTTTAAGAGTTGAAAACTTTTTACACCACTCTGAGTAAAACTCTATTGACAAATAAGATATAATACATGATTGAGTGTAATCAAAGACAAATAGGCAAATAAAGATAGATAAAGACAGATGAAGACAAATATGATTCAACTATAAACTTTTAAAAAAAATTTTCCGACAAGAACTATTCAACTTTTGAGAAATTAAACAAAACTATACAACCTTTGATAAAATAGGACAAAACTAAAATGTATATGACATATCAAATACCTGCCGAATTATGCATCTAATAGATAAGATAAAAAATATTAAAAACAAACAAGACAAACACAATAATTAAACAAATAACTACTATAACAACCATAAAAACAAAAATATTTTTTTATGTTTTTAAATTTTTTATGCTGAAAATTTATTTGAGAATGATGAAAAATTATGTTCATCAAAATACGTCTCAAAAAAAATCTGTTACTTAGCAATTTTAATGATTTTTCACTAAAACCAAATTCATATCTCAAATAATTTCTCAACAAATTTTAAAAGAAAATAGAAACACACAAAATACTCTATAGATTTTGTTTAAAACTAGATAGACCAGCTGACTGTTTCCCTTCTTACATTCCTACAAATTAAACAATAGAATCTTCCAATCAGATTCCCTAGACATTCTTTTTCTGCATGAAACTGAGGCCAATGTTTAGAAACGGCTCCTTAAATGTAACCACTAAGATGGTCCAAAAGAAAATCTTGAAGATATCTAAGCTTTCTTTAGAAAACCCATCTTTATATAAAAGTATTTACCTTCCCTATTTATAGACGTAAAACCTTTTGACTTATGTCTACGCTCCTAAATTTAATGAGAACACTTAAGACACTAAGAAGCTATTGCTCGGGCTCTTTTTCTCCTAGCACAAAGACTTGTATCCATCCTAAAGAGACCTTTATTTGTGACATCACCAGGACGATAAGACCTTCTATGTACCTTTTTAAATCAATTGCAGTTTAAAACGAGAAAGGACCTAAAGGCAAGCTTTGTACTTCTACGTAATTTCTTTCTAAGAAAAGGAAGGAAAATATTTCTTTAGGAGATCATATTAGAATCTATGATTTGAGAGAAAAAAGAGATTATTAAAATGAATTAAGAACTTTTAGAGAAAGGGATTTGAGTACTTTGAGTGGATTTGAGAGCTTTTAAGAGACTATTGAGAAGAATTTGTGGGATTAAGAAAGAAAAGATTGAAGATTTTTTAAGAAAAGTGTTTAAAGATCGAAAAACTTTGAAGATATTTTGGAAATCTTCAAGGCAAAACTTTGAAGATTAAGAGAGAAAGTAAAGAGAACTCGAGAGCTAAGAGAGAAAGAGAGAGAAAATTTTAAAGAGAGAAAGAGGAGAGAATTCTGGGCTTGAATGTATAATAAATGATTTATAGACAAAGGATGTAATACTATTTAGACACACGGGAAACTGTACTAACACGTTTGAAAGGTTATTCTAAGCTAGGCCAAACAATATTTGGGCCAAGTGATTTAAAAATAGTGAAAAATAATAATACTTATTTACAAAGAAAGAAAATATTTTTGCAATTTTAAATTTTTTTAAATTTTTTTGTTGTTTTTAAACTTTTTTAATTTTTTTTTGTTTTAAGGAAAATTTCTAAAAATAAGAAAAATTTATTTTAATCATTTCACTAAAATGCGTTTCTAAAGGCCGTTGATACAAAGTCCTAACTAATCAAACTTGATTATATCCTCTATAACCTTAGCCATTTTAAATGAACTTTTGAAACGAAAATTTCTAATTTTTAGAAAATTACTCACATGGCATAATTATAAAAAAAATAATAAAGATCATTGAAAAGCGGTTTTTTCTAATAAAAAGTGTCAAATAATACCACATATAGGTTATGCATAATTATTCCCTCAAGATTGGTAAAATATAGAACATTTGAACTTGTATGACTTAGATTCATTTCAAAGTTTTGGTAAGTCCATAAGAAAGATGCTAGAGATGGTGGAGGAAATGGGGGCCACATAGGATCATGGTAAGTGTAGCCTTTTATAAATTCTAGTAGCAACATTTGTTCAGAACCTAAAACTAAAGGTAGCGATTGTTCATTTTCTATGATCAGGTCTTTTGGCCCTTCTACCATTAAAGAGTCTTTATCAAATATCTCTAAGAATTCTACTCTTGAACTAGGTTCCTCAAAACAAATAGGTTCTAATTTTTCTTCATTTTCTAACTCACTCTTCATGGATTCAAAATATTCTCTTAGGATTCCCAAACTTTCCCTATTTGAAGAATTTGATGAATTTTGCCATTCAATGGTTGGTTCCAAAATCTCGAGTTGAGTTTTAGCCCAAGATTCTAAAAATGTTGAATTGATTTCTAAACCAAAATTGGTTTTAGAATTATTCAATCTCCAATAATCATACCCGACCATATCTTCTATATAATAGGCTTCGTCTACTAGTAATTAGTAAAGAGTACTGGATCTATCTCCTCTTTTTACCTAATTTCCAGTTTTAGGACTTAACCCATTTAGAAAAATTCCTAGTAGATAATCCCAAGAAAAACCGTAATAAGCAAACCTATCTAGCAAATTCTTATATCTCCACCAAGCACTATAAAGTGGTTCCGAGTGTTGTTGGGAAAAATTTACAATGATTTTTCTTTGAACTGTTGGAAAAACAATATGCAACAGAATTTTAAAAATTTTTATACCAAAGTATTTTTCAAAACACAAGTTTGACACACTATATGCATAAATTAACTGGATCTTACTAACCTTGTAAATACCAAAGAGCTCTTGCAGTTTGTGAAGAGATGTGCGTTCCAAAAGGACTTCAATCAATTGGCCTTCTTTGCTATTCTCTATCCACGATCGGTGTGTGTGTGGGCACACTCGTATAGCTCTTCCACTAGGTAGCTCTCCTTCCAACCAATTGAGAAAAACCCAAAGCTATAGTTCGTGATTTGTGAACAATAGCTCTCTAGGGAGTTGTAGAGTCTCACTCTAGATTTCTCAACTGATCTAATAACAACGAGTCTTACTCCCTTTTTTATAGGGGTTGGGCCCAGGAGTTAGTCCCTATCAGATAAGGTCTTGAAAATTCAAATCAAAATCAAATCAGGATCAATATCTAATAAAATCCGTATGAAAACATGTGATTTATTTATCGCTCGATCGGTAGGCCGAACTAGCAGATCAGCTTGCCAAACTTGCTCCATTGGTAGGTCAAACTTAAAGATCGACCTACTGAACTTATGATAAATGATCCATACAAATCTTTACATCCTACCTGAGATCCTTGGGATAGAGCCTCAGTTTTAATTCAAATAACTTAATAAAGAAGTTATCTGATTAAAACAGTCATATCTAGATAATATCTGGGAAAATAAATATTCTTAATAATTCAACAAGTTTATCTTGAATTAATTTATTCAAAATAAATCCAACTGATAAACAGACATGAATTATCTGATTTTGATAATTCAACAAGCTTATCTTAAATTAATTTATTCACAAAATTAATTCAACTGATAAATAGACATGATTATCTTATCCTATCGAATTTCAGCCAATCTGATAATTTGACACAAGTCACCAATTATTGAAAAAGCACGCTGTATCATTACAAGATTTTTATAAGCTAACAAAGAGGACCTTATGGACTTACAGAGTTCAAGCTTCCGATAATTATGAAACCTAATATCCCAGATATACATTTCATAATTATCAACTCTAAAGCTGCTCCACTGAAAACTTAGAGCTGCACTCTCAAACCATATAGAATTACAAAGCCTGTATAGCTAAGTCTGCATAACATATTATAATGTATTATATCCCCATAGGATTATCCATAATCGGCTTCAGGACAAGTTTTGTTTTACTTTCCTAGTTATTTTTATCTTATGTTCCATTATCTCACTATTGAAAAACTTACCATCCAAAGACGGTGTATCATACGGTTACACCTATGTATCCAAATGGTTGAGTACTTTAGTTTTTCAATTATAGAATAACGCATATAAGAGGATATCAACTACTCCTAAGAGGAGCTATGGATTCCAAATCTATGAATAATAGGTTTACATTATCAAGAGTCATGCCTCTAACGTTCTGGCATGCATACCACTATTAAAATGTGGATGTTACCCTTTGGCATATCAAAAGACATAAGTCAAGACAACGAGCCTATTATTCATCTTAAGATTAAGATACAATATATATAAGTGTCTAAAGTGAATCAATTTATCGAGACAGAATTATTAATCCAAATCAATTCATTTTATGTCCGATCCAACACTTCGTCACCTATGACGATGTGCCAATGTTTCTATTCATGGAGTCCACCTCCGATGGTCAAGACAAACCATCTTCCGTTAGAGATATAGACAACATAACAATCTTTGCATAAATAAAGCGCCCAACTTGTTAGACATGTATGCCCTAAGGAGTAAAAATGTAATGAGTTTTTGAAGACATTTTTATCAATAAAGAATTCATTTATTATTTATATACCAAATCTTGTCCTCTTTACATTCATATTTTTTGAATGTATGATAAGCAAACAATAGTCTGAGACTGTCGGTCTAAACCTTTAAGAATTGGGCATATGATGGACAGATTATGCGGAAGACACGATTCTTAAGGTGACGGTCTAAATCATAAGATCCGCAATCGAGGGAATAAAGTTGGGCACTTTATTCATGTAAAGATTGTTATGTTGTCTATATCCCTATTGGGAGATGGTTTGTCTT